>VBVR01004008.1:0-15668 GCA_011638315.1 Tetramorium parvispinum
AATTTTCGACTGTGTATTGCGTTTCAAATGTCACAAATCGGCGTATCTTTTGAAAGAATTTTCACAGGAAATAATTACGGCTAAGCGAACTGCAATGTACATTACGCGTAATTTTGTACACACATACAATTGACATGAGATTAATATGGCAATTACGTATATTACATTTAATTGTTTTATATTGCTCTCATGTCAAGTATGTGTACGCGCTATGAATGCGTGTGTTAAACAGGAAGCGTAAAAATAGCGTTTGTGATTTTGTGAAGCACGTCATGGAATCTGTATCTCTGTATCTCTGTATCGCACGTATCTCGCGGAAATGTCGGTAGAGAAACATTTCCGCGGCTCGGCGCGCGTGAAAAAACGCCGGAGAAAGTAGCCTAGAGCTTTGCGATCGCGAAGCTAGGGACGGCCGGTCGATTATCGATCGCGGCGTATCATTAATTGTTTGCAACGTGGAACAATACCCCGGCGTCTTATCATCCGGCCTTATCGGACGTGCAGGACGATTAATCGATGGTTTTGATCGATCGGTATTTTCCGTGGCGGCGGGCCCGCGAACCGCCAATTAATCGATCGGCCGATTAACCACCCTCAAGCTTTCGTAGCGCAGCTTCAGGATTATTCCGGCTGTTATCCGGCATTCTATTGTACTGTTCCCGAATCGTTCCGATCCATCGCTCATCGTGCCGTTGCCTTCAGGCTAACCGCCGCTCGGCGGACCCTGGCTCGTTTCTGTCCTACGGGTTTTGCTGCGCGCTGCGCCGAGAGCAGAGAAGCTTAACCGCTCTTTTCGTCGTTACATCGTCGAACGAGCCGCTGTAACGTCGCGCCGCGGATCTCGTACGCGGGCGCGATTACGTTTATTGAACACGGGCGCGGCAGGCCGTTCGTCGGCATTGGAAGAACCGGACCAAGAGCGGATCAAGCTTCTCGCGTCGAGTAAGTTTCGACAATGGACACGTTTATTATTTGTATACGTTGTATTATTGTATAACAATTAAATCAATAAAGTTTTAATTTTTAAGTTAAATTTAGTAATAATGAAAGTTTTTAAACATTTTTTAATATTTTAATAATTATATAATAATATATAATAATTAATAAAATAATAACTTTAATATTTTAATAATAATTAAAATTTTAATAATTTTTTCGATACTTGATAATGATTGTTTTCTTCGCTAAAATCATACATACAAGCGGTACTCTTTGAATAAACAGGCGTATGCGCATTTTTATCAAACCATATTATACTTTGCAACGTCCGTTGGTCCACGATGTTTGTTCTTTATTTTAACGATGCCATTAGCTTCGAAGGCGGAGGCAAAGGAGGAAGGCAATATCGGGCGATTGACCATACAAGTCTTCGCTAATACGGCTTTTAAAGGCATGTAATGCACGCTTTCGTTGTTTGCCTACGAAGTAGTAAAAAGCGTTCGAAACGATATCGCGAGTGTACGTAGAAAACAACAGTATTTCCAACCTAACCACGGCGTTCGTCAAACGATATAGAGCCATTCGAAACTTCGTAACAAATCATAATTACATGCGAGACGCTCCATTACGATTTTTGTCGCGCCGCGCCGAGGCAATACACCACCCGTAATGGTGTTTGCCCGCGCTCTCGGGGCATTACGCGGCCGGACAAAAATCGTTATTGCGGCGGTTAATTGCCACGACGAGTGTGCAGAAAGTAATGATCGCTGGACCGGTATCGCGATTACTTGGCTACGAAGTATTTCTCTCTCCCTCTCTTTTTTCTTATCTTCTCTCTCTCTCTCTCTTTCCTTCTCTCTCTCGGCGCATATAAAGTTTGCTCGACGAATGAGCTATGATGAAGTTATTCGTAGAGCCACGCATAGGGTTCCTCGAGCTTGAAAATCGCCGTTTAATCGGCACACCCGCACGCTTCACAGAAATAAATAACACGGGCGCCACACATCTCTCATGGGGGCCTTGATACGACGCGGGCCTCGTCGTTGCATCGCGCCGTCGAGAGCGCAACGCGCGCGAGCGGGCGAGCGAGCGATGTGCAACGCGAGGCACGCTTACGTCTCACGGAAGACGGACGCGGCGCGGATCGTTTTCCCAGGCGTGCACTCCCGTTATCGTTATCCTCTCTCACGTTCGGACAGATCGTGGAACGCCGATCGCCGGTTAAATCGACGATGCAAAATACCGCGAGTCGCCTGTCGAGAGAGTCAATTGTGCCCGCCGAGCCCCGCCGCGCGCCGAGAGTTAAATGTTAAAGCGCGGACTCTCGCGTTCGATTCGTAGAGGAAATGGAGTATCGATGACGATCGACTCGTCGCGTTGGCAATTTAGTGACTGACATTATGCCCCTCTACTTACTATTCGTATCTTAATTCGCTATTCAATGCATTGTATATGAGAAAAAAAGGAGAGAAAATATTTTTATAGCTGTATAGGATATTATTTTATCTCTACATGTCTCATATATTTATTATTAAAATATATTATATTTTTTATTTGATTAAAAATATATCGTATATATTTTTATTATATGCTATAATAAAATAATATAGAACATAAGCGTAAATCCTTAAGATAAATGCTTTAGATCTTTATATTTTTCTAATCTTATGAATTTTTCTATGTATTTTTTATATTTTTATTATGATGACTTAATCTCTCTATACATTTAAATCTTACACTTTTTTAAAAACTTCTCCTTTTCGCAACTTTTATTATGAACAATATAGGAGCAAATAAAAATGAAACGGGAAAATGGGTTTTCTAATCGTTAAAGAACATTCTCTTCCGTCTTTTCGATGCAAAAGCGTACATTCGTTAAGTTCGTCGAACTAGTTGATCGAGCTGTTCTTTTTTCTCCAACACTAAAGAAACGTGCTGCTCGCTGCTAACGGTGTTGCTTGTCTCTCTTTTTTTCTTCTCTCTTACTATTTCTCGCTCTTTCTTTCTCATGTTGCTGTCGAGGTGCGTTTGCCTTCCATTCGCCTTCCGCGCGTGTAACTGTAGCATCGCATTATATCGAAGGATTCTATCCATATTCGTTCGGCCAGCTGGATGTAAGAATAAGCCAGATAGACGTGCATATCGACTTTTGAAGCGATTCGAGAGACTCTATTAAAATGCAGACACAGAAAAGTTCCTTTCCATCGATATAATTTATAGCATTCGTCACTATTCTTCAATATCACAATTATCTTAATTTAATCTTTTTTTGTGTGTAAATAAGCTAATGTAATAGAAATTTATTAGAAAATATAGTAAAACATCCCACTATTATTTGAACTTTCTAAAAGTGTAGAATACAGCATATAAAACTTATAATATAAAATTATTATTATATAAAAATTACAATTATATACAAAACTAATGAATGATTATAGAAAGATGTATAATAGAAACGATTTGATAAGAATATATAGGATTATACTTCGGGATTCAATTGAAATAAATAATATGCGGAAAAAATTAAATGTGAGAGCCTATATAAATGATGGGATTTCTAAACGCTTTCATTATGAAATTTATATTATGAACAGTAAATGGTATAGCATCGAGAGTGGTAAAACGTTACGCGATGCAAACAGTCGATTCGATCTCACAAGCAGTGGAGTAGTAACGCTTACTGCTACGCTTACTCGTCTGGAAAACTTTCTAATAACCTAGTGACATTCTGACCGCCAGGAAGGATTCGCTTGGATCAGAATTACCGTCTGCGAAGCGTGCAAGACTTTTACGGATTTCTACGATCAATAAGATTTTCTTTCCACACTTTCCATACTTCCGCCTTCCGTCAAAGTCTTCCAAACGTGACCATATAATTGAAATTAATATGTATTGGGTAATGTAAAAGTTGCTTATCACCAGAAACCTGAGAATAATCGACATTTTGTGAAATTCTTATTCCGCTAATTTTATCGTACGGATTTTACCATATGTATTTTTCTTTTAATTGGTGAATTTATTTAAAAATTTATATTTAGAAATTTTTTTAATCACGCTATTGTTGTTACCCACATTATTAATGCGAAACAAACGTACTTGTTTACTGACCTAATTTTTCAAATTAACAAATTACAAAGCAATGAAAATACCCGCATATGAAATGCTAATAAGTCTGCCGTTAACAGGAGCGGATACAGAAAGCGAGCACTGCTCGCGAACGAAACTAATTTTACGCCGACGATGCGTCGTAAAGCAGTAATGGAGAAGTAACGCCTTGCGCTTGGCCTGGTTGCTGGCCTGGAAAATTTTCCAGTAACCTAGTGATACTTCGCTTGATATAAATCTGATGGATTATTGTCAACCAAGTAACTTGGAAAGAATTATCTTATTTAACAATCCTTCAGTACTTGCAAGTTCAAGATATCAATAATTAATTTTAGCATTTTTTTTCTTCCGACTGCGATAACTTTAATATAAAAAAATTATATTTCACTATATAACAATATTAATATCAAGATTATAAAAAAATCTCTGCTAAAGTATATAATATCTATATGTTTCATAATATAATTTCTGTGATCTGCACGAAGAACGACGTATCGTCGGCACTTGATGCGCTCGCGAGCGAAAACGCGCGAGGCGCATCTGGCTATCTTCTCGATAGTTCATAGACACCGGCGAGAGATCACGCGAATCGCGAATCGACGCGAACGAGCGGGGCATCGCGAGCGAGGGGCACGGAGGGGAAGGTAGCCGTCGATATATTAGTTATGCCGGAGGCGAGAGGTGAGACGGAGAAACGGAGGCGAAGGCGAATTCTCTCCACTGCCAAGGCGGCGTAAGGCGTGGTTTGTCCCTTTACTTTGCCTTTGCTTGCCTTTCTTGACTCGGTACTTGCTCGCTCGACCACGTTGGCCCGACAAAGCGCACGCGTTCCTATGCGTTCCTATGCGTACGCACACCTTACTGCACTTATATGAATACGGATGCATATGTCTGTACGTTCGTACGTTACAAGCGTATACCTTGAAGAGGCGGGCGATGCTTTTACAGACTTTGTCATACGCTTCGAGAAATGATGCGCAGAAGATTCACATAAATATATGCTCAAGAATGCGTCCATCTTTAAACTTTTAAATTCTTTCAGAAAGAAATGATTTTTTAAAGACTTTTATATTTAAACACTACTATTGCATTTTATATTAATAGTATTGATAAAAAGTTAGAGATATTGCTAAGAACCTGAAGCACGAATTTCAATGCTTAAATAATTAGAATATTTACCTTTACAATACATGCGTATGTCATAAAAATATAGCTTACGTATGCGCCATGTAGATACTTAGACGTATGTCTCGTATGCTGCATACGTTTGCATATGTGTTCGCATATGTGAGCGTTCGACGGCTGGCAACAACTAATGAGCAGCTGTCGGCAAGAGGCCCGGCGACAATAACCCGTGCATTTTATATGTTTCTCTCTGTACTTATACGCGTCAATAGGTCCTCCTCCAGCAAGGTACTTGTAAAGACTCGCTAGTGCGCGACCGACGAATGATTGATAAGCTCGTCGAATGTACGATACACGCGCTTATGTATCCGATTGGAAGACACGTCGGCATTTATTAGCTCAGAAAATTTTTTCTCATTTAATATGCTGCTATTGCAATGGCTGATAATTAAAGAAGAGGAACCAAGTTCCAAGCCTTTATAAAAAATAAAAAATGCTGCATCGACACTGGTAGTACTACTATCCACACGAGCGTTTTAATAGAGATAAATTTTTCCCAATTAAATTTTATTGTTTGACGTTTAAAAAGTATCATAAATGTGAAAAATTGTATAAAATTTAAAACATAAATTCTTTTACAAATAATGTTAGTATGTAACTTTTTTAGATTTTTTATCGGCTAAAAAAATTTATTTCAAATTTTATGGAATTCTTAACATTTCTGATTCTTTTTACAATTTCTTCTCCTTAATACGGTAAATTGTATAATTGTTTGAATTGTCGTAATTAAAGAGATTTATCTCGAAAGACGAGAACGTTCTCCGTCAGGGAAGCATTTGTACAGTTTCAATTATTACGAAATACTTCAAGGTCCGAAGGGCCGCTACCGGTTGCACCAACGACGAATCACTACACGCGCACCGAGGTATTCCAGCAACGCATGCATGAGTCTCCCGACTGACGCGTACGCATTCCATGAAGTAACGGCATCATCCACGGTCGAATTCTTCCTGCACCTCGAAGATCGACAAGCGCGGGTGGACAATTGGACGGTTTTTACTATAATTTACATGCTCATTCTCGCTTGTATCTTTAAGCGATATTTCGAGTTTATATAAAAAAAAAAACAAAGAATACTCAACCAAAATGTAAAATTTGTTAAAATAAGATTATTGTCTCTGGAAAAACACAACTTACTTTGTAGCCTTTTAATGAGTTGTGTGTGTGCGTGCGTGCGTGCGTGCGTGCGTGCGTGTGTGTGTGTGAGAATCGTCGAGTTTGTTAAATAAAATACAAATGAATTAATAAAAAATGCTATAAATATTTAAAAGATAAAAATAAATATAAATCCCATAAATATTCATTAAGACGTTAAATATTTTTAATACAATCCTTGCAATGTTTATTTTGTGAAATACTTTTTCATATATAATTTTTTAAATTCATTAAATATTTGCAATAAAATGTCCGAATCGACAATATCGTAAATAGTTTTGGAAGAGTGATGTTAATGCTGAAGAGAAGGAACGAGGCAGGATAAGTAGTCTAGACAGTGTCTGTCGTAAAAGCAATTTAAAAAAGAAGGTGTTGAAAGAGGGTTGCGACTGATGAAGGGAAAGGAAGGTCGGAGAGTAAATTGGGGGCGTATCTCTTTGCGGAAGGGCAATAATTGGCGTTACTACTTAAGGAAACGTGTCACGGACGAAGCCGGGCCGAAAAGCCTTGACGTCGACCGTACATCCGGTCGACCGGCCTAATGAGATCGAAGTTCGCGATGATAATCTCGTCACGGGCCGAAGAGAACACTGCCGATCACGTACGGTAAATCATACTTGGACGAAATGAGCCTCCAAACGCGACGAGATAATAAATTACCACTCGCCTGTCAATTAGTTTTTATGACGGCCTCGTCTGTAGTTAGCATATAAATTAGACGAGTTTGTCGTCGCGTAATTATCACAAATCGAGAACAAAGGACAAGGATTTACATGTATCCCTCCTGATTAATGCACAATTGTCGCGTGCGCTCGATGATAAAAATAAGTAAAAAAAAAAAAGACTGAAAGGAGCATTTGTCAATTGACTCTCAAACGTATTTAAAATTTTGTCACAAGATACCTACGTGTTTTTCTGAAAATAGGAGTGGATTTTTGTTGTTCATCTACAATTTGATATCAGTACGTGTTAAGCTTAAAAAAGTGTGCCTCAGAAAAAACACACAGCTGTGACTCCAGGAAACATTTTACTTAGCTCGCGGATAGGCGAACATCGATGTTACAGCGTTTCCATGCGAATAGCTCGATACTAGTAGAGCCAAGCGAAGTATATCGAAGCCGATCGCTCGCGTTTAAGCTCCTCGTTGGCGGTGTTTTACGAGTAAATCAGCGAGCGCACTAAGGTAAAGCGCGACTAAACTTTCCAACGACGTCAATGCACGGAGGATTCACCGGCGGCTCCCAGTGGCGGATAAAGATTGCTCTAGTATGTAATAATACGGATACGGATTTACGCGAACACGGCATAAGCCGGGCGGGTATGGCGTGAATTATTCATAGAGCCTCTTTCGCTCTCGAGGATGTGATGAGGAAGCGGAAGGGCGTAAGTGAAATTTGCGGTCGCTAAAGCGCGAATACCGCCGCGAAACCGTTCGGATGAAATTCAAATGGCATTCGTGCGTATGATGGTTTTGGAGAATGTGGAAAATGGTTGCGGCCACGCGAGTTATTCGCGTCGAACTCTGTTACATGTTTACGTTTACTTACGCGATCTTAAGCACCCCAAAAACAATTGTATTCATGCTCGAATTAAATGTGCCGATGAGATGAGAAAAATTTAAAGCTTTCATTTTCATTGCTTGTATCATCAGCAATATCTAGTGATATTTAGATATTTTAGTTGAGAAAGAATCAAATTGAAATTGATACAGAGGAATAATTAATGCAATTATAATTAAAGTGTGCAATTATGCCGATATTAATATATATGGATATATGCATTATGTTTTGTTCAGTTAAGAGTACGTCCATTCGAAATTGATGTATAGTAATAATTTACAATCATGATTAAAGCGCACAATTATATGCATATACATAAATATATATAGGTATTAATATGCATAGATATGTAATGCATTACGTTTTATCGGATACACCAGAATCAATATTAGTTTAGCAAAGCTCCAAGCTGCTCATCGCGCATCTCAGGACTCCGAGCGAGCTCCGTCGTGACTTCGTCGACGCCACGTCGATTTATCGACGCTGATCGTCAGCTATCGAGGAACAGAAGTACTCGGTGTCCCGTTATGAGAAGGATATTACGTGCAAGAATGCCGGAGGCGTCGATTGACCGATTAGAATATCGATTAATATCATCAGGACGTTATCGAGGTTTCACGAAAGCCACACCTGGCACGTCGTGTAACATGGTAAGCCTAGCGTTGGCGCAAAATGAAAACCCGATAAAACGAAATGTATACATAATCAGTTATCTATAAATAAAGAAAAATCAGCCGCGAGACATCCAGCTGAACAACAAATCGATATAAATCATTTGAACAGAACGGTCGCGAGAGAAAGAGTTAGACGAGGTGAACATCCACGCGGTTCGTGTTCCCGGGGCTCGCTATACGCCCGAGGTCGCCGGGGTGCCTCCGTCGATACGAGCGAAGGGCCCCGGGTGAATCTGACGAACGTAGGGTCTTCGACCCGTTGGGCACCACGGAGAAGAGAGTGCGGGCCCTCTCGCACGGTCTCCGTGGCGTGCAGCCACTTTGCTACGACATAGCCATAAACATCTCTGAATGGAGACCACCCACCAGCCTGTACGCTTCTTGGAACCGCCGTTGCGCGTTTCGCAAGAACACCAAGGGCGATCTCGTAGCGGCGTTACTCTCGAGGGCTTTCCCTGACGGATTTTCGCGTCTCTCGCGCGTGAGAAATAGAAAATTGGCGAGCACCGGCCGAAGGCAGCTTTCGGAGCGCCTGAGAGAAGTATCTCGGAAGTATCTTGTAAAATAGTTACTAATATTCTCCGCTGTTCGATTATTTTTTCACAAGTGGAATATTTTCAGCAATTATAGCCAGAATTCCGAGGTTTAAATAGCAACGAAATAATATTTTGTAATTTGGTCGCAGGTGTTGTAAAATCAAAAGGTGGTGTCAATAAGGCAGGTATTAAGCGGCTCAATTGGAGAATTGGTTGCTATCGAACGCGCATACGGGATTGACGGGAGGCTGAATGCATTGCGGAATGAATGGACAAATCCTGGCGGAATTACCTACAGGCCGCATTGTTACTATCGCGCGATAATGCCCTTCGAGAGCCTCTCATTGGCGGGAGAGTCATACAGAAGTGAGATCGATATCTTGTATAAGCTCCGCAAAGAATTATTAGCGTCATTACCTTTGTCATAAGATAGTTAATGGCCGGCTATCTTGATTGCGGCCACGGTCGTGACAGTTCGATCGTTTGTACGAAACGATTAGTCATTTTGTAACTTCCTGCGATATTAATCGCGACGTGGATCTATGCGCACGCGTCATCTGAGCGTCGCTCTTTACGAGAGCGCGAAACGACACGATACCCTTTTGCCGCGCCGTGAAGAAAAACCGTTCCGCAGCTGCGCCGAACGGCACCGAGTGCCGCTACTGTCCGTGCTTTTCGCAAAAAGTCGTAAAATCTGGATCTGTACGGCCGAGTTGATTTATCGGCAGCGAACGAAACATGCGGCAGGAATGCCGATGCATGATCCAGCGGAATACGCAATGCCATACAACTTATTTCCGCGTCGCATAACAAGAAACATCATCGAGTCATAATGTTTCGTCGAGAATTAAGTACACATTAGTCATATTATAAATGTAAGAAACGGTTAATCAGTTCTTCTATCAGTTACTTTGATTGCGATTACATCAATAAAATTATCTCTCTTTAAATGTTTCTCGATATGCCAATTCTACAATATAATTTTCTATTTTTGTTAGTTTATTAAACACTCAGACTCTTTACTCTTTGAAAGATTTATTAGTATGAAAAGATCTCTAGATTATTATCTCTAGATAATCTTTAAAAAATTATCTCTGTACAGTTATATACAATAATTAAAAAATAAATTATAGAAATAGAATTTATTTCATTGCTTCAGCGACGAATCTCGATAAATCACGCTGACATTTCCGCGACGGATCTCGCTAATCAGCGGCCGCGAAAAACGTGATTTTCGCTCGTCTACGACGTCCTGGAAAAACGTGCCACGACTGGCCGCGAGTTACAGGCCGGTGCAATCGCATCGCAAACACCGCGCGGTCCGATTTCACGGACGGTCGTAAAACACGAAGTCGACCGATTCGTAGCGTACGCAGGCGTATCGTACGGCGAGCGAGAGGAAGCGGCCGCGGCCGCTTCTACGCTCCGTCCGGTTGCAGCTGCTTCTGGATCGGTGGCAGCCGCCCGCCTGCCTCCTCTTCTCGACTCGCGCGATTTTATACGCGGCCGCATCCTCGACGAAAAACCGGTCGACGGAGATCACCAGCACTCGTTCGCTCGTTCGCGAAGGTGTATCGAAAGACCACGGGGCGAATTGCTTCTCCCGGTCCCGTAAACGAGCAAACGCGATCGCGCCGATCGAAGGTGAGAGTAGAAGAAGAGATTAGATCGTAAAGCGGGGCGAGCGTTGTGCGTCCGTTGCACGTCCAATCGCGCCGCGAGAGAGTATTATACGATGAGCAGCCGCGGAGAGAGAACGTGGGCATCGAGAGAGTCGGGCCTCGTTCCGCATCGATGTGCGATCGGGAACGACCGTCGGATCCAGATGCATGCCGCGGTACGGCCGATTACGCAAGGACAAGAGTGGCAAAAATCTTGCTTGAGATATGTAAGCTATGCTGCGCGCATAAAGGACGCTGGATCTTTTCTGTCGAATCGTCGGGCGCGGCTTAAAACTTTTATCATCTGCCAAGACCAGTAAAAGACTATGCATGGTTTTCAAATAATTACCTTTTATAAAATATATGACACTTGGAGAACACCTTTCTCCATAATTCGAGCGCGATAAATAACCACTATTTACCTTATCCCGAGAATTTTTGTTCTTGCCACTTACAGTCCACTTTCATGTCAGGTCTTCATATTTATACGCGAGCGCGTTTAATGAGCGATGGTCACGCTCGCCGTTTTGTTTGCTCTCGTAATTTCGTGTTATTAATATCGCCACTCGTCTACGAAATAATTTTAATAGGGCTCGCAGATACGCGCAGCGCACTGTGCCGACATACCAGTTATATCGCGTCAAAGCGATATTTTGCCGCACGTCCTCGTTTCGTTTCAACCCCGCGCCACCACGTACATGGTCCCGTGCGTTACTCCGAGCAAATGGATTCTATCAAGTCTCGTTTGCAGTATTATAAATTAGTGCCAGCCTCGCCGCGCGCGTTGCAAATAATTTCAGTCGGACGGCAATGCGGGCCTCTCGCACGGTCAACTTGGCAAGGCCCGGTCTGTCCGGCCGGTGGTGGTTTACAAGGTAGACGCCTAACGGAACGCACATGCACGTTTTCCACGACACGAGTAATAAAACGACTGAGAATTTGTACACGCAAACGCGCGCCGGACGAGCACGACAGCCGACTCGCAAGCGGAAAATGCCAACAGACTTTCGTCGAGTGTGAGTAGATCGGAGCGCGCGATCGCGCGCGTGTGTGTTGGTAAGACCGGTCCAGCCGGCAATTGACATCGACAGCAGAATTTAGTTCGCCTCGACCTTCGCGGGGTGGCACCGAATAGATTTATTCGTCCAAGCGTAACGAAGCATCAATATTTCAGAATTAATTTGCCAGGTTATTATATCGTTCGTGTTATATTTTAATACTCGATTAATCTCGCAACAGAATGTTATCGAGGCCTACTTTTAAGTGCATATTTCAATTGAAATACTTACAGTTCTATTCGTTCATTTGAATTTATAAAATTTGATTTGATTGACAATAAAATTTTACTTTTTTCAATAGTTAAAATTAATATTTTTTTCTAAATTTTTAAATTAATAGATAAAAAATTAATATTGTAAAAGAGTGAAATGATAAAGTCTCTAATTTTAATACCGAATTTTAATCTTATGTTTTATATATTTACAAATGATATAATCTGTTCTTTTATATACATATATGCGGATGATTTTTTATCTTATATTATAGAAAATGTTGAAAGGAACTCATTCGCCGTATCTCGTGATTGCCCTGAGTTATACTTGGGAATACTGAAACTTGTGCCTCAAAGTAAAAATCTATTTTTACGGACATTTTCAACGCTATTCAATGAGTTCCCCTACGTCGTGCTTTCCGCTTCGTCTGCGCCAGTTTCTCCAGTAGCATGTCGAGCACTTTCCTGCCGTCCGGCCAATGGTACTTGGGTAGAGGTAGATGCGTAACGAACGGCGCATGCACAATTTCATCGGTGCAAGTGTAATAAACCCTGGGCAATCTTGCGCGCGTTCGCGGAGCGACACACGTACACGCGCGCGCGCGCGTATTTGTGTTATCTAGACGCGGTACGCTACTCACGGTGAGTCGCCCGCACGGACAAGACGAGGGGACTCTCGTGGATCTCTCTCGGGGAGCGCACGGCCGAGCCTAACGCAAAGCACTACTAGCGGGAGTGCAGTAGTAATAATAAAGTGGTAGTGGTTGGCACGTCACGGTCCAACAGGCCGATCAACCGGCCGTGCGGCGAGCCGGCTACTGGTCTCCGCCCACGCACAAACGCGCTTCCATGCACACACGTGCGCGCACACGTGCACACGCACGCAGGCACGCTCGCGGACGGTGTATACGTACGTACATGTGTACACGCACACACGTCGCACAAAGCTATACTACTATTACTACTACTACTACTACTACTATTACATTCGTTGCGATACACTACCGCGAGCGAACCTCGTAAGCCGGTGGGCTCAACCGCGTGGTTTTACATACGCGTAGATATACTATCGTGGACACACCGGCTACCTAGCTGAGTTTCCTCGATCGTAGGGAAAGAGTAAGGGAGGAAGGGAAAAAAATTTGTTTCACTCGAGGGCCGCGGATCCCGTTCGACCCGAGTAAAGAAGATAAAATACGTACACACGCACGCACACGCGATGAGCGAAAAGTTCTTAAGTGAAAGGGCCGAGACGAGAATGTTAATTCCGGGTTATAATATAAACTAAATTGACTTAATCAAAGCTAATCTATATAAATTAATATTTGCATGTAATTGCACTCACTTAAAGTAATTCAGTCTTTCAATTATTTTCAAACGATGTGATGTGTAATAATTATTGTATAGTTACATCGCAATAAATTATATTTATTAATTGTTAATCATATGTGAAATCACTATTAATCATATGTTCTATGTTACGAACGTATTAAAAAATACCTGGAGATATCTATTAAATCTGCACTCCAAGTGGAGAATAAGTCCACGTACTGGACAAGATAATGGCGGGCTGACTAAATAGTGATGTTTCTACTTAACGCTTTTTTTTCTTCGCTACGTTAACTAACGACTGTGTGAGTACACGTGTGTATCATCTATTTTTATAGACTAAAAAAAATCTGTTTTTAATTTATTAATTAATTATTATTACTAATTATTGTATTGCAATTGACATTGTTTTTTCAAATTAAAATACACAATAGATAAAATTTCCTTTTTCTTTTGTTTCAAACTCTCTCGAAAGTATTATTTGTAATACCTCTACCAGTCCTTTCTTTCTCTACTTTTCCGCGATTCTGTTGCCACCGACTATCGCTGTAAACCAATTATAAATTACACGCGTGGACGCGAAGCATGCCCTTTCGAAGTGCGCCTTTGCCTGTCGACGTACGCACGCGGGGATACGTGGGCGTGGGGCACGTCGGCAATGCCATCGATTTGCTTCGCTTTCGCGAAGAAAATCGCCGATGGAAGGGAACAAAGTGCTGACGTGCTCTTGCGTAATCCCAAACCTTTTGTCGTAGGCGAGCGTGTTCCGCGGTTTGTCGCCCTGATCGTAGTAAACTCGCCAATTTAAAGAGCAGGCCTGTTATGGGTTGTCGCTTTTTACAACGTTATTATTTGTTACGGGTCTCTCTCGAAATTGTCGCATTTGTTACATTTAACTGTAACATTAATCTTAAAATTTATTATATTTTCAATGCAAGTGCGATTAAACGTCGACTTTAAGTGACTGCCATTCTTTATTTATAGTTTAGTTATATTCATAGTTACTTATTTTATTATTCATGAAACAATTAAGGGAAGAAAATAACATCATTTATATAAAGTAGCGAGAGACGAGAAAGTTTTATCGCATTCAAACATATTCTCATGAACTTTCCGTATATATGTGTAAAAATCTTAGAAATTATTATAATATTCCACAATTTAGGAGAAACTTATAAACACGAAAGCGGCAGCAAGTATTAATCTTATTTATCGACCCGCAATCTCGTTTCTTTCTCACGACCGGAGATACCAGGAGGCTCCATTAACAAGTACGTTCACGATCAATTAATACTTTCGATACACGCATCCCTGGGGCGAAGAGTTTTGACCTCAGTTCATAAACAAGTCGTGCCTCTCTCGAAACAGGAAAATTACGCTTGTTAGAGAGACTTGCACTTATATGCGCACTCGAGCGAAACTTCTACATAAAGTCGACTTCAAGTTAAATGACTGAATCATGCTATTTGCTCCTTATGATATTTCAATATTTACGAAATGTAAATTCCAAAGTTATTATTAAGGGAAAAAAACAATTTTAGTCAGAGAATTAGCCGAAGAATAAGGATATAAAACACAATGCGGGATACTCGACATAACCCGTATAATAGCCATTCATGCATCGCCTCACGTGGGCGTGAGTTTCAGGTGAGAGCTTTCAAGATGAAGCGACTGACGACGCAGCCTTTTTCTAATATTCTTTTTCGAGCTCTCCTTTATTCGTTCCGTTGTCTCGTCTCCTCTCTCAACGCGCGACCATCTTGAGTATGCGTAGATGGTTTTAGACGGTAAATGGGTGAAAAAATTCGTCGGATGACTCAGGACGGGCCTACAAGCGCGACGCACGTGAACCACGTCGGGACGGCATTTATCCGGGAAGAGAGGATGTAGGCAGACAATGGGACGGAATAACGAAGAGCCGGGTCGCGAAGCCGAACGTCGTCTGTAATTTGCATGCAATGTAACCGAGGGATACGATAAATATGCATGGTTTTGGTTAGAACAGAACGAAAACCTCGCGAAAGCAGCGAACACGCTAAGCATACGTTCCTTTATGTATATACGAAATATAGAAAATATACAGAGTTGTTAAAGTTACTTTATAAAAGTAACTCGTTACAGTTCCTAGTTACAAATTTTGAAAAATAACTCGTTACAGTTACCGTTACTTAAAACGTAACGATCGTTACTTTTCCGTTACTTTTTGTTAGTGCTGAAATAAGACTAATAATGAGTTTTACGAGCAAGAAAAGAAG
>VBVR01004009.1:0-15668 GCA_011638315.1 Tetramorium parvispinum
GTCCTTTCCATTCTCGCTCGCTCGCTCCCTCTTTGCTCTCTTGCTCGTTAATGCCCTGCCGCCCTTCGACTCTCGATCCGTGCTCTCTCTCTCTCTCTCTCCTTTTCTCTCCCTATTCTCCATTTGCATTCGAAGATCTTTCTTTATTTTTCCTTCTCTCTCTCGTGTAATCTTCTTCTTTCTTCTTCTCCTCTTCACTACCCATAGTTCTTAAGGGATTTAATTCCTTTCTTTGTCTTTTTCTATCTTACATTTTTTTATCCTTATATCTATCTTTGTCTTTGACTCGTTCATTCTATAGTTGTCACATTTTTGACAAGTAATTCTTTTTGCGTCTTTAAGCGACGTATAAGAGTCCTAGGATATGTAATTATTTCTATTCTTTAGTCTACTCTGTAATCCTACCCTTGTCCTTTTGTTTTATCCTTCCCTCTTCATGTCTTTTCCTCCTCACTTTTTTTCTTCCTTTTTTTGCTTGAATTCATTCATTTGACTTCTTTTCTTCTTGTCTCTCACTATCGGAGGATTTTTTGCGAGTGCATGTATGTGCGACTCTATCTACATATGCGCGATTAAATACGGGTTGTGCGTATGTGCGTGCACTTGTAACGAAAGGCATGCTTAATGGCCGGTTGATGATCCCGATTCTTGCGATTCCGCGAACAGACTGCTTCCGGCCGCCCCGCTTTCCATTTGTCATTTTTCAAAGGCCGCAAAAACTTAGAATTACGCCGATCATCAGCTCTCACTGCGCCGTCACGAAGTTATATTCCTGATTAATTAGTGGGATTTCTGCAAGAAATTCAGGTCTTCGGGCGGGATTGAAGAGTAGATTGAGAAGTAGTCGGGTTAATGAACGACGCTTTTATTATACTAATTTACCTCACACCGCAAACAACTACTCTCTCTCCGATGTAGCGGAAGGAGGGAAAATTACGTCCCCTTATTAACTCCCAAGTCCGTTGGAAGAGAAAGTTATCAAAGTATTTTTGCAATAGCATACTTTTGTACATGGTGAACTCTGAAGTTGTAGATTCGAGGTTTACGACAGTCTGCACTGTCATGATAATTCTTATCTAGATTCACGATACGTTATGATTTACAAGCGATTTAAATAGCTACGCAACCGTATATCCGGAACGCGCTGCTGCAAAAGGCTCTCTTGTCGAGCATCGTTTCAAGGAGATCTCGAAACAGGACTAATACCATTAATCGCAATCGAGAATATCTTTCCCTTATTTGGTTTTGATGTCTTTTATCTACTATGCACTTTACGAACGTGCTCTTCGAGATTGTCCGGGCATTCTGCCGTCTTGCAACAACATTTTCTTGCAGTAGTTATACCAATCGCGCGTATTTCCATATCTGGATCGAGAATACTCTCGTAAAAGTTTTCACGATCTCCGTAAAACGGCGCTATCAGTATCTCCAGTGCTATCTGCGATCTAGTTTCAGAACCGATTAAACTATATCAATTTTGTATCTGCTACTTCCTCTTCGATCGATGGCGGAAATTGCATTTGTGCAGCGTAAGATGCTTAGTAAGATTGATAATTCCTTAACTCTTCTCGATCCAATAATTCCACAGATGGAGTCACATCTGTTATGTTTGTCTGGTGATCATTTGTAAAACGTTAAATCCTCTTCTTTAAAATGCCCAATAAAAAGGGATCAAGTATAATATATTAAATAGATGATAAAAATTCTAGCGAAATATTCAATTTTCAAAGTGAAGATAAAACCCACGCGCGTAATTTGTTTGATATATGCAGAAATATTTTCACGCAACATAAAACTGCATTTGCGATCAAAATGCAATGAATAAAATTTTAACAAGAGGAAATCACGAAACATAATTTTCGCTTCTATAATTTTCAATGAGTAATGTTATACATATATGGAATAGTATTAATCGAGGATCATTTATATGAAAGCCAATATGAGAGTAATGTCAATTTAATCAGGTGTCCAATATATTATAAAATATACATTTTATAAACATATTTTATTTTAATGGAAATATAAGAAAGATGAGAATGATAGATTATATAAACCATAATGCTTTTGAAAATTCAATTGAATTTTGAAGATACCAATACATGTATTTTAAATAATAGATATATCTCTTTCGGGACTCTGAAAGGATATCCCACAAAACAATATTTTATTCGTTTCGTTTATAAGTTCGCGGCTTGCGTTGGCGTCATCTCTGAACGGTTTATCACCTTCGACCTATCCGCGAGCTAATCGTATCGGCTAGACCGTTTATCGGCTTCCTTGGCCTTCCCGAGACGGAAGACAGAGATAGATAGACAGAGAGGAGGAAGGGGAGAAAGACGGAGAAAAAGAGAGACGGAGGAGCGCCTGTGAAATTTACTCTCCGTCTGCCTTCGTTACTTGGAAAGCGGAGTGACAGGTTCGTTGCGTTCAGCCTGTGTCGTGCTTGTGTTCACGTAAATTCGATCAATCTCATGATCACTACTTCCATCTCGATAATTCTTTCCAAAAAAGCTTTCCTTTTAAAAAAAGCATTTATGCCTCAGAAAAAGCGATTTCTCTGTCGAAAAAAGCCATTGGATACTTTCGTTACGGAGAGCATGCGATTTTATATGTGATAAACCATTAACTTTCGAGAATTATGTCAATATCATTATGAATTCGATTATTTTTAAAGAAAATGTCTTTGTTATTCCGACTTATATAGTTTGATGCAGCAGATATTGAAAATTGAAGATTTTCATAATATTTGATATGCGAGAATAGTATTATAATGCTGCTAACAATTTAAATCTGTAACTTCCTACATTTTTTTAAAATGTATGCCAATTTTAAAGCGTTGTAGAGATGTTAAATAATAATATTAAACTTATTGTTATAATTATTGAGTATATCAGTACCTCGATCAACTGATATTCGAGAGATTAAAAATAAAACAGATTTTATTATTACACAAAATGCTAAAAGTTCAATGAACCTGTAAAAGAAACCTGTTTTTCGAACAATTACTAACTGCTTGATTTTCTCGCTGTTTCTCTCTTCCTCGATTTTACATCTTAAAATATACTTGACGTGTAAAAGCTTCTTGCTTCCCAAAAATCGCTCCTACGAATATAATTACTAACCGCTAAATTTCCATCGCTGCGACATTTTCCTCCTAGATTCGGGATCTCACCATGTTGGCTATACCGCTTATGACTATACTTCGGGAGTAATTTCCATGAGCCCATACTCACACGCGCGCATACACGTACGAGAGCGTTCTCATACATAAACAATTTGCGTTTCCCGCTCGAAAAAGCGAAAAAAAGATCTATCGTAAAAGCGAGTCTTTCGACGGCGACGATTATGGATCTAGGACGGTATGCATGCGAATGGGGAACATAATCTCGTTACTCGGCCGGAGATGCATAAAGATACGACGTGATTAATTACGTAGGCGCCCTTTACGAGACGAACAATGCGCGCCAAATATTTTCATACTACGATGATCCGTCGATTGCTTTTAATAAGTCGAAATTTTTAATAATAAACAGACTACCGAATTTTTGTATCATTTTTTAAAATAAAATATTTGTGGCATATGATATTTTTTATTACTGGTTTTGCGATTGAAATGCATCTCAAAATATTTGGAAATTAAACATTTTATTTTTGTTAATTCTCTGATTGCAATGAAGTACACTTTCACGCATTTAGTTTCAGCATACATACGTTTGTATAATTTGTTTTGCGTACGGGAATCTGCTAGAGAATAGCGGAAAAAATATATTACATTTTTATATTATACTTTTATGAACTGCATTTATTACGCTTCGTTATTACAACACTAAATGTTAACAGCGCTATATCGTACAAATGATAACTTTGACAGATGCGCGAATTTGTTTAAAACAGTCTAAAATGATGCATTAAAAAAATTAAAGTTTTATCTTTATCATTATTATAATTTTGGAAATTATTTGACTTTTGCTTATATATTTATTTACTCCATTTTCAAAGAGTCGTTTCAAGATAAGGAAGCTTATAGGTTTATCATTGCATAAATAACAAATTACGAGCGTGATTTGTAAACGACTTCCGATGCATTTGCATGGATGTCTCGATAATAAAAGACAATCCGATTGGATATATCTTCCTTCCATCTCGATTCCGTCCGTTCGCTTATTTTCTGCATCTCACCGCAGACGAGACCACGGAGACGACGAATCTCGGTTGCACAGCAACTACGTTTCCTTGCGAGGTGGATAAGCGGACTCTTCCAGAAAAGAGAAATTGGAAACGCATGTATATGTATATATGCACAGACACACACGTATACAGGCACATATATACATACATATATGTACAGTATACGTATGTATATATGTATATGTATACATATACATACCTATATACGAAATTGCGCGAAACTCGTGAAGACGAGATTGGGATGGAACAACTTTAAACTGCATTCCAGTGATCTGCTTGATTGAATAGCAAATTGGTAGACGGTATAACCGTGCATTTGCGCGCGCGCGCGCGCGGCCGCTTGTTTCCGAGGAGAATACGAAAGCAGCGTCGGATAATCGCCATGTTGCGCGATACGATCGATCTTTTCCATCTCACGAAACGATTTTCACGAAACGGGATGGGAAACGCGTAAACTCGGCATATTTCATTCGCGGTACAAGTGTTCAACGGGTCGTTTAATCCCAACGTTCGTTGTTTGCAAAAATCCACATTTTTCGGGAAATCAAGGAATCGGATGAAATATTTCGGATGAAATATAAATTAATCAATTTGTTTAAAAATAGTATCATTCCTGTGTTCTATCCATCTTGATTTAAAAACATTGTGGCATTATATCCATCTATTACCATAAACTATCCAATTTATCTTCAGTCAACGTTTAAGAAAGTTTTTTTTAATCCTTTTACAACTCAAATAAAGTTCGAATAAGAATTATGTATTCAATAATTTATCAAAGAATTTATCTATAAGAAATTAAAAGAAAGTAAGCTGATATGTTTATTTAAAAAAATCATACATAAATTTTCTCGTAGACTGGCGAATGTGGAATCGATTTCTCTATCATAAAGCGTTAGCATGATTCGAGTAAATTTTGGGTTTCGGTGATAAATGAAGAATAAGACGCGAAACAGAGAAGACGAATCACCTTGTTCGAATCGCGGCAGCGTTAACAGTCTGGGAATAAAGTTTCCTTTTGCGACGTTTGCCAAATCCAGTCCGCATCGTGCGTGGGTCGTGAGAAATGCGAACGATGACAGTAAGCGGAATTCGAAGGAGCTGCAGCCGAAGATTGACGACGCTCGGTGAAGGGCAGAGAGACACGGGAAGGGTGCCAATACATGGGGTGTGCGGAAAACGATTCTTATGTCTAAAAGAATCTTTTTGGATTTTAATTTTATTTAGGAAGATCGCTTTAGCAGTGATTGTTTAATAATTATTAATCACATTACTAGCAATCAGAGAAAATGCATTCGTTTTTTGTATTACATTTATCTTGTAATATTACTAATACGTTTGACATTATTTGAGTGCTGACATGAATAGTGAAAATAGGCTACAATGTTTTACAACTTTTATTATCAAGTGAATTATATATGTATTCAAATATTTGTTAAAAATGTGCTGGAAACACATAAAAGTGGCGATTGTATGCTCAATCAACTTTTTGATTGAACAACAATCAATTTTTGATAATCGAATCTAAATTGCGGTATTAAATAATATTAAAGGATGATTTTTTTTTGCTCTTCTTCTTTCTACTTTTTGTTTTTTGTACACTCTGTATAAGAGCAAGATGCGAGATGTAGGAAATAAGGGAATAAAGTAAACAAAGTGGAATAGGGATAGAAGGCCGAGGATGATTCGCGGAGAGCCCTCGTAAAACCGGTGCACTTCGTTGGGAATTCCGTTGCGTCGTTTTTCCGCGGCTGTTCGGATTCCGCGGGATGCGATTTCTTTTCGACATCATTCTACCCGCAGGCATCTATAGGGTGTCTTGCATATAAAGAACTGATATCCTTACATCTTTATATTACATTTTGATTTCAAACCTTTAGGATTAATTACATATCAAATTTAAAATTTTTTGTCCCTTTTGTAAAAATTGTAACGGAGCTATTTACATAACTTCAGTTTTGATAGTTTATATGTTCATAAAGTATGAAGATTTAAAAAGTCAAATAAATTTATATTGATGTGAACAAACAAATAGTAAATTAAATAACAATTTAAAAAAATTATAAGTATATTCTTAAATATCTAGAAAAAAGAAATATTTTTTTCGAAACTAAGACGTCTGGCTCTATTTTCTATAGAAAACTGAATAACTCTATGATTAATTCTTTTGTTACGGGATATATATATATATATCTCACTGAGACATATATATCCCCGTAAAAGTGAAGGAATTAAAGAAAATAATACAACTTGATTAAAGCATATTAGAAAACGATCAGTTTTATATACTTGAATTCTTTGTAACATTATTTATATAAGATAATCCCTATAGGATATAATTAATTCAGTAATCATTGCCTTCGCAAATCAACTGAGAAATCAATATTATGCATCCTTATATAACAAATTAAATAAAAAAAAGACGAATACGACGAAATATTTTCATTAATTACGTTGCCACGATTGTGTCGCCGTTTTTATTTCGGGCTCCATTCACCATTCGCCGACGTTTCCATTTTTGTCCGTTTCAATTGTGCCGTATCGGTAACTAGTAATTTTTTTGTCCGCACACAAGAACGCGCCATCGATCCCGCCTGGGAACCTGTTAGCGCGTCAATGACACTTTCAGGAGGCGGGGTACAGCGAACTGCGTGCCCTCCTCTATCATTATATTCATTTGTCAGATTGATTCTCAAAAAGCGGAGATATTACGCATATATAATAATTATAATTATAAACTGTATACATTATATTATGCTTATAAATATAATGTCATACAACATATCATATAAATCACATATAATAATATGGAATAATGTACTAACCATATGTTATATGGAGAGTATTGAAAATATTTTGATAATCCATCAATTTACAACCGCATTTTATTAATGTTTATAATACTTTAAAATCGAGTTTAGATTGGTTACAAAACAAGGTCTGTAAAGTTGGCACTCGAAATGTGAATTTTTATAAAACTGATATGTCATCAATTTATTCACATTTGTCGAAATAATTGTTTTCGTCCACATTGCAAAAAAAATAAAAAATAAAAAAATTTCATCATCGGCACCCCTAAGTGCGTTTTTAAAAATTATATACGTCATTTGTTCACATTTGTCCATAAATAATCGTTTTTGATGGACAAATATGGATAAATAGTGGAAAATCGGAATCTATATATAATTCAAAAGAAACGCATTTAATCGTGTTTATGATGAAGTTCGTCTGTTTTATTTTCAATTTTTTTGCGAGATAAATAAAAACGATTATTTATCGACAAATGATGGACAATCCATATATAATAAATAAAAAAAACACATTTAGAGAAATATTGATGATGAAATTTTTGGTTTACTTTTAATTTTTTTTGCAAGGATAGAAACGCTTATCTATGGACAGATTGTGGACAATCAGATATCACTTTTATAAAAATTGACATTTCGGGCGGGGGGGGGGGTCAGCTTCATAGAGCTTCACAGAGCTTTTAAAATAAGAATTCGTCCTAAACTTTTCTGCTATATTTTATTTCGTTATAATGTTTACGCCACTGTAATGTTTACATCCATCTGAGAAGAGCCGGGTTCATTTTCGCGCATTGCACCGAATGATTTATAACAGCCCGCCGATTCGTAACGTTATTAATTCGCATGATTGATTTCCGGCGCGGGAATGGCAGGCGTGATTATACTGGTCGAAGGACGCTCGCGGATAATCACTCTTGTCAGATCCATTAAGGGATTAAAACCCCAACGAAGCCGATCCGCGTAACAGATTCCTCATCGTCGCTCGAGGAGGTCATGCAATCTGGTGGAGAAGATTTTTAAGTCGTTATGATAAATCGATATTTTGAACGTAGAATGACCGATGTTATGCGGAAGTAGAAAAAACAAAATATCATACGAAATGTTTCAGAAATCAGATGCTACTATCTATAAGAGTAATAGGAGAGAAATTAAAATAAAGGAAATGTTCAAATGTGAAGGAAAAGTCAGAAAGTTATAATTAACAGATTTATGATTCATTTATAGAATCAGTAGACAATTAAAATATTTGGAGGTTTCAATATCAACTTGATCTTAAAAACGTCTCATTAAGATGTTTAAAATATAAAAAGAGAAAATTTCTCTAAAGATTATTAAATATCATTAATTTTATTAATATCATAAATAGACTATTTCATCTTTGCATTTTTGCAGTTATACGATATTGACGAAGGTGTAATTAGATCAAATGCTTCATTTTCAATTTGGTCTAAATTAATTTAATTTTGTTATCTTATATTTTTTTCAAATATAATAAAGACAACAATCAATCAATAATACGCGTCAAATTGGCGTATTCGCGATATATAAGTGGTTATCAAAATATTATATAGCATCGTTTAGATTTCCCATTTCGGAAGAAACTTTATTCGACTCGAGAATCACCAGGGAGATCACCTTGTTTAACCTCGTTCAATTGCCTAGCATTTTCAAGTTTGGGTCCCTCTCCGAAGTGGATATTGAGGTAGCGAGAGAGAGAGAGAGAGAGAAAGGGGCAGAGCAAGAAAGAGGTAAAGAGAGAAACAGAGACACGTACTCTTTCCCACGTTTGAATCGTTATGAGTCGTATAGGTATAAACTACCAGTTCGATCAGACATGATGGCGATATACCAGACGATATTGCGAGAGGATAACTTGAGTAAGAGAGTATCGATGTGGAATACACCTCTCCATTCTCCCTGTACCACGTTCCCCGTTCTCCCGCTCTTCCTTCCCTCTCTCACCATCGCAATTCGCTGCTCTTCCTTTTACCACTTTGGAACTCGCAGGATGCTCGGGAGGGGGTCAACGATCCCGACGGGGATTTTCAGGGATCTGCCGACTGAAACCACCGACGGGACTCGTCACGACTCAATTCCAATTGCTGGGGCGATAGAAAAAAAAATATAAAGCAGAGGAGAAGAGAGGGAGGGAGAGCCAGAGTATCTCGCGCGGGAATCCGTACGTGTGCTACGCACTTTCGATTCGCATTCTAGTTTCTCGAACGTACGCACTTCGAAAGTGTATCATTATACATGTCGGAAATAAAAATGTTACAAAGAGAAGAAGTCTTTGAGTAAATTGAAAAGCAGTTCTGTACAATCAGAATAGTGTATCGATACATTTTACATGCTATAATATGCAAAATACGCGTATATTGTGCATCTGTCATCTTTTAGAAGCATTATTCCCAGATCTATGTATTTTGAGGCTTTTTTGAATTCTTATATTCCATAAATAATATTCCGCCAAAGCGCAAGTGCAGCGTCACTGAGACATGACCATTTCCGTGAAATAAATCAAGCCTGAGTCTTCGTAGCAAACGCAAAGCGAGCTCATCGCTCGCTCTATTTCGGAGTCGATGGTCCGGAAAGTGCAAAGAAATTCACGCTGGAATTTTTCCACGACTACTGACTCTTTTGACCTTTCGCGCGACAGAATTCAGCGAGAAATGATTTTCGGGGCGTCGCGGGCTGTGCAAAAATAATTGAGTCGGTGAGAGTGCGCGCGTACTCCCTTTCGTGTCGTTATAAAATGTTTTAACTACCTTCGGCGAGATCAACAGAAATTGCGCACGTTGCTAGACTGCGCGCAATTTGTTTGTCAAGTTGTGTCGAAAAAAATGTATCCTCGTGGGTCCAGTATTGAAGTTTTTAAAGCGGAAACCAAATTTAATTGGCGAACAAAAATGTTTTAATTATCTCATATCGCATATGAGATTACTACCTTTATTATTCTTGATTATAAATATTTCCGTATTTATTTAGCTCTCTCTCTCTCTCTCATTCTATGTGTGTCAAAATACGATAGAAAATTTTCTGAATAATTTTACAGCTGATGAGATAGAGAGTAGTGGATAGAGAGTGTGATGGATATTATTAAAGCAGAAAATCAAAAGTTTTTTAAATTTTTATTATTAGTTTTTTCTCATAATTAAATTTATTACAAAATGTACCTATTGAGTTTATAATTAATTTATATGATTATAATTTACACAAAGTAAGCAGTTATATATACTTATGAAAAAAAAACTATGAAAAGTATAGCAAAATTGTGATAAGCGTTATATTTGATTACACATATCGACCACTGCTTTATTATTCGAATTCTTTCGATTGCGTCTCGTTGCAATTTTTCACTGTTCTTCATACAATCGGTTAAATTATTAAGGCTATAGTATCTTTAAAAGATGTGCACGTATTTATAAAATTCAAGTCTCTTCAGTACATACAAGCAAAAGTCCATTTTGTATTTCGAATAACTCGAAATTATGAAACGTCCGCACTTTCGCGTCGGCTCGACCATATTCAAATGAAATATCAAATACTCTAAACTATCGGGCACTCGCACGTTTCTGATATTCTCATTCTTCGAATGAAAGCTAAAATCGATCGGCGTTTACCCAAGTAATCTTGCACGACGTTTATTCAATTTGATCGCAAGTACGGTAGCGCGACGTGTGCGTTACGTCGGACGATCCAATTAATAGTTCAATTAAATAAACCGATAATTGCCTGAAAATGGAATATAGCCGCTGAATATTGGATCTTCCGGTTTCTCATATTCATTATTCTCCATCCTCGGCACGCCAGTGTTCGTGGAGATTGCTGGAGAACATATCTCTACACCATATGCATAGGCACATAACATAGTTTTTGCACACGTATATTAGAGTCTTTTATTTCTTAGTATCCGAGTTATATAAGTGAGTTATAAGTAATGTGTTGATAACTTGCGTTTTCATTCTGCAATTGAATTTTTATCACAACGTAAAGAAAATTAATTAAGCTTCAAGGATATATAATAATGAATAGCAAAATATTATTTCTTTATTAAACTTAAATTAAAACAGAATTCTATATTTGAAATGGAAACTGTACGAGTTTTTATATACGATTATAATATTCAGTCATTGGAAAAAAAATAAAAATAAAAAGTCTGTCGATGGATTTTTGAAAGAAAAATTCGATGGAAAATCTAACCGGTGACGAAACGCGGTGAACTCGGCGGGAACACCCGGTATCAGTGCGCTCTAATGCGCACATCCTCGCATGGCCGTGCGTCAAAACGCGGACGGAAGACGCTGTATAATGTGTGTGCCGAGGCAATATTACGTGTATTAGTCATTGCAAACAGGGACCGTGCCGTCTACGTCGGACGTGCGCACGCAAGCACGATACACGACGGTGGGGCAACACGCGTGCACGCGATATGCATACACGACGTAAGTACGTGCGATTACGTAAGCTTGAGTCACGACGCATTCTCGGCGTCTGGCGCGGTTTTTTAACTCACGACATATTTACCATACAAGCGGTTTCCTTTAGAAGTGGCATAGTAAATCAAAGACGAATTTCGTCTTTGCAAAACTGCAATTCCTCCCTGCAGAAGAATCAATCGGCGAAGATAATTTTTGTCTATTTGGTACAAAGCTCTTAGGTGGGCGAAGATAAAAGAAAAAGAAATAAAAACGATATTAGACGCTGATACTTTCTCGTACAGTTAATCATAAAACGAAATATTTATTATTATTTATTTAAAATATTTTATTTCTTATTGCTCATCTTTGTGCTCTAAAAACAGAGTAGGTGCTGATATAAAAAATTGATTGACTTGTTTAACGAATTAAAATATAATTAAATACATATAATAATAATTGTTATATACATATTCAATTCTAGAGAATTTAATGTTGATTTTTGTTCCGCGTTTTATTTACCGTTCCTCTTAATTTTCGATGTCTCGGCGGTACATGTTTCTTCCCTGAAGAACCTCTTCCATTCTCCAAAAAGAGGGACAAACTTTCGCTTCTATACGCTTCGCTATCGCACCAACTAGCGTTTTGTAAACGCTGGCAGAGCGACTTTAAACTTTTATCTCGCTGCAATTTTCCGGCCGCGTCGCGGCGTAAAAGGCGGCTTCGAGCAAAGCGGTGCTCTCCCGACGAGCGCAAAAAGTCGCTGTAAAAAGGAAGAAGTGCGGAAGAGAACGCAGTGCGTTTACAAGATTACGTCGCGGTGCTCGAGGGAGATGGAGCAGAGGGAAGAGGAAAAACTGTCCGGTCGTGGAAGTTAACATCTTCCGGAGTTAAACGAGCCACCGTCACGACTTGAAGCCATGGATTTACGCAATTCACGCTTTATAATCGCCTTGAATAAACAATTCAAACCTATATTGGAGAACATTCGTTTATCACATTAAAAGCAGAGCTATTGCTTTTTATATGTATTCGCGGACTAATATGGTGTAAAACGGGAGATTACATAAAAGCTTTACCGTGTAATGACTATGCATGCGATATCATAATATTTATGAATTTTTTTATGTCATGAAAAGTCATGAAAAGACTTTCTTCGATTTTGTCGCTTAATATTACTCTTTTAAAATTCAGATACAATAGCTTAATTTAACTATTTTGTAGGAAATTTTTTTATTTCTCATGATTGTAAAATTTAAAAAGAATAATGCATTTATAACGTTAAGTGCTTTACATTTGCACCATCAGAGATATAAAGTGATATAAAAATGATTTATTATGAACTTTTCTTTAATAAAATATTCAATGTACACAAAGAGCCATTGCTATGTATCGTTACATTTAGTTTTTAAATATTAGTTCGGAATAATACCTATTCCGTTGTGCAGATTAGAGTTTTAAACACGAGGATTAAATTTAATTGTTCACGAACAATTAAGAATCACGTGAATCGCTATACAAGTGACACGACAACTTATGTTCCCCGTCCCTGCCATTGTAAAAAGGACGTCTACTTGTGCCGTGTCTTGTTCATTGTCTAAAGCCAATCCTGGACGAGGCATAGTTTTGCCTCGCGGAGCCAAGAGTCATTTCTGTTGCGCGGGGGAGGAAAAGCGCGGGAGGAAAAGAGAGGACGTCGAGAGAGCGCGATGGGGGATAGCGGGGCCGGGGAGGATCAGAGCGGCGCGCTCTCTTGCCTCTCCAGTCACGTGTTCGCCCACACTCATTCATTTGTTCGGCGGCAGAGGTGCTCAACCCGCGATGCGATTCCCGGACGACCACCCACCTCGTGCGTTGGGCGCCCGGGCTCTCTCGTATATGGGTCGTGTGTCTCGGCATTGTGCATACACGCGCTGTTGTGCATGCGGCGCAACAGCGGCTCTCACCGCTGGCGCCGACGTCTGTCAGGACGGATCGTATTACTTCGTTACGGTCCAGCAAAAATCTATGCATTATATAATTGCGCTATTAAACCGTCCTCGAACGCGACCTCGTTGCAGAATAACGCTCGAGAAGCTTGAGCGATCACCCTTTTATTTTAAACAACGCCGGCCTTAGTTCCCTCTTCGAGTTTCGTATGCCAACCTTGATAACAAATGCACGCGCAGCGGTGAAAAGTAGGTGTAATATAAGATTGCGAACCGTACGACTCAATTCCGTAAAGTAACGAATTCGGTATTCTTCTTTCCTTCCTTCTTCTTTTCCTTTTCTTTATTCATTATTCTTTCCTTCTTCCCGTCGTCTTTTTTCCCCTTCCTTTTTCCACCATCTCTTTCACCCGTTCTCTTTTTTTCCTATGGCGAAAATCGCTTCGTATCTTGTTTCTCCGCAATGGGAAAAAGTTGGCGCACAGTTTTTATTACGGGAAATAACGCGCTACACGGACAAATTCGCTGAATAATCAAAAATATAAAATGTAATAATATCGTGATTATTGAAAATAATTGATGAAGTTTATCGGAAACCTTTAGCTAGTAGAACAAAGTAAGAATTTCCACAAGAGATAACAAAACATTCTGACAGATACAACGCAGATGAATTAGATGAGTCAGTTCATTAATGACAGAGTAAAGAGCAAATTGCTGCGTGGTGTGAAACTGCAGAATAATCCAAGGTTGATCCAACGATAATCGAAAAATTATGACAGAACAAATGAATTCTAATTTCTATCGTTTATACTAACGTATGTTTTTTTCTTTCTGTTACAGGTGAGTGATCATTTTAATAAGTCATTGCACAGAGCCAAGGCAATATAATCTCGGTGAGTTTGTATTTGTTACGATCTATTACGCGAGATTTTGTAACGTCGTGATTTAATCGGCGTTAAAGACACATAGAAACCAAAGAATAAGATAGAAAAAAAAAAATAAAAGGAAGAAGAACGAGGACGCGTTTTTTTTCTTGGGGCATGAAAAAAAAATGAATGAAATAGAGGGGGAGAAATCTTGATGCTGCATTTTAAAGCGCGCGGTTTACCGAAACGATGGAAAAGAGAAAATATATTGACTGAAATGCGATTTAAATTGACACGAATGTCAAGATGTTCGCTATCAGCTGACTAAAACTCAACTAATTATTCGCGAAATTTGCAGTTCTACTTGCATTTCCGTTCCGTCGCTTTCAAAGATGATATACGACAATGGCATTCTCAAGATGAGAACCTAGGTTTGCTCAAGGATAAATTTAACCCTTATCTTCCGATAATAGCATCTTATTATCGACATAATATAGATAGGAGCAGGATTTGAAGCGTTCTCAGATTTTTCCATCTATATCTCGTAGCTCACTAAATATAGTCATGATCCCCGTTAGATGACATTTATATTATCAGAGAGTGTGTAGAATTTATATTATTTTTTTTTTATTAAAATAGAATACGGATGATAATCTCTCCCTTTTCGAAAGAAGTCGTATATATTAATATTAAATCGGCAATTTATTCGAAAAATGTTTTTATTCTGTGTTTTATATCAATCTTTATTTATTGAAGTTTTTTTTGAAGAGCTTGATAAATTATACATATATATAAAACTATATATATATATATATATGTATATATATATACATATACTTCTAAGAAAAGCATGTATATGTGTATGTTGGTAGAAAGGAGCGTAGGATAGGGTACCTTCATGGGTCTTTAACCTTTGCACGTGCGCACACTGCGAAGATACTGGCGGTGAATACTGTAGATTTCCGACGACGATTGCCGCTACCCTTAAACCACCGTCGCGGACTTGAAACTCGTGTAACGCGAAGTGACTCATAATCAAAGTTAAATGGGGCAAAAATCGTTGCTCGTGAAACACGATAAAGGTGCCTTGATTCGCGGTTCGATATATACCTACTTGTTTGCCGTGTAAGAGGTGTGATTTCGATGACGTCGACTTGAAGAGATCTTCACTAGACGCTGAAACGAAGGATAAAGATATAAAGAGAAGGAGAAAATAAGGGAGCGGAAGAGACCGGCAGGGAACTCTTCTTCTCGAAAGACAGAGATTCCTCTGGAGACTCTTGATCGAAGAAATTCCGTTGTTCTTTCGAATCACCCTCGACTCGTTCCAAGACGATAATGGAGTCCCCCAATTTACCGTATCGGAAACCACGCGATTGGTAGCACGTTGTGTGTATCATTATTTACACGGCCATTCGTGAGCAAGCATCCTTCCAAAGCGAGATCTTTTCAGGATCGTCTCTCGAG
>VBVR01004010.1:0-15664 GCA_011638315.1 Tetramorium parvispinum
ATATATGCATGTCGCTCGCACATATTACCGCACCGAACTTTATATCGTATAATAGAAGTTGTAGAACAGACTAACTACTAAAGTCGTCATAGAAAGACGAATGTGTAGCCGATAGAGTGAGAGAGAGCGATCGCCGTATGATTGAATTTCCGAAGCTCTGCCCGACTTTTAGATGAAATATTTAAATAATTACTTGAGAAATTCGCTCTAAAAGACAGCTGGCAAGTTTTATTTACGACAATTGATTTCGAAAGATGGTCAAATTCGGCTCATCGATCGGGAAGAGACTTCGCAAATACAGGATATCATCACCGATGACTCTTTCGAATTAAAAAAAATCTGATGTAGTTTGTCACAATATTCATTGTTGATGTGTTACCTTTCGTTAACTAGCTTGTCAGTGAAGGGGTTTCGTGGTTGTCGCTTCATAATATCGCTCTCTGCCTCCTCGTAGGCTAATGAGATGGCGGGTACCTGACGTCACATTATCAAAGAGCTCAGTAATAACGCCAACAATTAAATAACGAGAATGTCTTCAGATGATGTTGAAATAAGAATGCTGACATGTCGTTAATCGAATTTAAAAACCTTTAGCTACTATATACTTATGTTCTCTCTCTCTCTCTCTTGTATATATGTATGTATAATACATACATATATACATATTTATGTATGTACAATCTGATATAAAAGTAATCTTAAGAACAAGTATCGACAGCATTCTTATGTACAATGAAACATAGAAAATAAAGATAATCAACTAAAAAGTAAAAAAACTAAATTGATTAAAAGATTGATTCTGGAAGGAATCAAGGGAGTTGAGAGGAAATTTGCGGTATAACGCGTAAATCTCGCGTGAATAAACAGTAAGCAGCTTTCTCGCAGATACTAAGTTCCTGGAAAGAAACGTTATACCACGAACATCTTTACGACAAATCTCTATTCCTACCGAAATGCAAATTTACTGTGCGTATGCCAACGTATTGTTCAATTTTTAACTTTTTAAATCCCTGTAAGATAATTGACCTAAATTGTATATACTTTTACTTGGACTCATGCTCCATCAGCGCAATTCTAAATCTAAAAGAAAATAAAAAGAGATTTAAGAGATTAATCGATGAGTGCAGGTTGCTGATCACCATCCTGACAGGTTCGCTATCTATAAAAGAAGAAGATATTGTCGAACAAATTTTCAAGAAACTGTTGATTTGCATTATGCTGTCGTCGTATTAAGTTTAGTATTCCAAACATACCACACGCTGGTACCTATTAATTAATACAAGTGTCAAAGTGGTACTACCGGTAATCTTTAAGAAACAGTCATAACTTGATGATTACATGTAGTTCTATTGCATCATGATGGAAAATGCGCGGATGCTGAAATAATTTGATTAGCCAACAGGAAGGAAATCAATCGAGTAGCAACTTTCGAAGAGCTTTCTACGCGGATGCAAACATCTCTTGCGAAATATTGTTACTCGACTCAAGTCAATCGTTTTCTTATAGTATTTCATGTAGAGACTCACCATGTCGGTTCCTAAATCGATGCAAAGAATAGTGACGGTACCCAGCGGCAAAGGAATATCGCAGAGGATGAACGCCAAGAAAGGCGAGATTTCGGGTATATTCGAAGTCAGGGTGTAGGCGATGGACTTCTTTAGGTTGTCAAAGATCAAACGACCCTCTTCCACGCCTGTTACAATCGAGGCAAAATTGTCATCGAGTAAAATCATGTCGGCTGCTTGCTTGGAGACGTCCGAACCAGCGATTCCCATAGCGACACCAATGTCAGCTTTTTTTAGAGCAGGCGAATCGTTCACACCGTCGCCTAAATAAATTAAACATTTGCACACATGATTATAGATAACTATTGCATCACAATTAAAATAAATGATTCTCGTGTTGAAAACACGAACCAGTTACAGCGACAATCGCGCCCATTCGCTGACAGCCTTCGACGATGATGAGCTTCTGCTGAGGCGACGTGCGGGCGAACACAATTTCGGTGTGGTACCTGAGAATCTCGTCCAATTGGTCGGAGTTCAGTTCCCTGAGTTCGGTTCCGTGAATGACCGCGGCTTTAGCCTCGCGAGGATTTACTTCGGATACTGGGATATTTAACCGTTGAGCAATGTCCTCAACGGTTTCGTTACCTGGAAGAAGGGTGAAATAATACTTAAAAAATTGAAATCAATGAAATAAATTCTGTCTTGAGTCTTTTTTTAGAAGAATTTAAAGCATTCTCCGATACGATTATTTAAAAAGCGTAACATAATTAGTCTACATTACTCGTAATCGAAATACAGACGATCGTCAATAAAAAATCTGGACATTACTAATTATTATATACCGCGCCATGTTTTTTTTTCTTTTACAATGTGAATTTTACTATCGCTGATACTTTTGGGTATTATCCCCGATAAAACCGCCCCAAGTTCCGCGTATACAAGGATCGTTGTAAATCTTAAGCGCGGTCTATTATCTGATCTAAATGACATCTCATTAAGAGATTAAACTCATAAAAGTCATAATATCATAATCGAGATGAAGGACGAATAAGACTTTGCAGATATCGCGTGGTATCTAATCTTGAACGTCATATTCGAGAGAATTGTTTATACGATAAAATGCATCGATACGAAACGTACGAATAACGTACCTTCAGAGATGATGCCGACGGATTTGGCAATGGCTTTGGCAGTGATCGGATGGTCACCAGTAACCATGATGACCTTGATGCCGGCGGAACGGCACTTGGCGACCGCGTCGGGCACCGCGGCCCGGGGCGGATCGATCATAGACATCAGGCCTACGAAGCGGAGTCCGTCGACTGGGAAGTTGAGATCGTCGGCATTGAATTTGAAGCCAACCGGGAACTTGTCGGACGGCAGTGTGTAATCACAGAAGCCGAGCACTCGTTCGCCGAGTCCGCCCAATTCCAAGTACGCGTTGTTAAACGCCTCCTTCATCTCTTCGTCGAGAACCTACGTCAAAACATCGAGGAATTTAAGAATCGAAAGAGACGGGGGAGGTGGGGGAAACGTGTAATAACATTAAGGAGAGAGACAGACAAAGTATATAAAGTGTTGAAAAAGTAACCTTCTCTTTGCCGCCGATAAATATGGTCGAGCACCTGTCGAGAATCCTTTCGGGAGCACCCTTCATCACCAGGAGATGTCTGGGATCGTTGGGATCGTCCGATTCGTGAATGGATACCTGATACTTGTTAGTGGAATTGAAGGGAATTTCGCAGACTTTCTTGTTGCGTTTCCTAATGCCCATGACATCGCCCAACGCCAGTTCCATGCACTTGAGCAACGCGGCCTCGGAGGCGTCGCCGTTCACTTCTCGCTTGAGAATCGGTTCACCCTCCTGGCCTGGCTTGAACTCGGCACGATTGCACAGGGTCGCGATCTTAGCCAACGCCTTGAATCCCGGACTGGTACGGTCGTACTGCAAGCCGGACTGATCCTCCGTGGTGTCGGCGTCGATAATCTGATTGTCGAACCACATGTGCGCCACCGTCATACGATTTTGCGTGAGGGTACCGGTCTTGTCCGAGCAGATGGTAGAGGTCGAGCCGAGAGTCTCGACAGCCTCGAGATTCTTCACCAGGCAGTTCTTCGAGGCCATTCGCTTGGCGGTCAAAGTGAGGCACACGGTCACAGTAGCGAGGAGACCCTCCGGTACATTCGCCACAATAATACCGATTAGGAAGATGACGGCGTCAAGCCAGTGATAACCCAGGATGAAGGCTATGATGAAGAATGTGACGCCGAGGAAGACAGCGACACCGGTAATGAGGTGTATAAAGTGATGAATCTCCTTGGCGATCGGCGTCTCACCGGTATCCAGGCCGGACGCAAGGCCTGCGATCCTTCCCATCACCGTCTGATCGCCGCAACAGATGACCACACCCTTGGCCGTGCCCTCCACCGCATTCGTCGAGAAGAAGGCGAGATTCTTCGTTTCGAGCGGATTCTCGTTCGTGAACTCGGGCGACCTCGATTGCGGCTCGGACTCGCCCGTCAGCGAGCTGTTGTCCACCTTGAATCCACGAGCCTCGATGATCCTGACGTCGGCCGGTATCCGATCGCCGAATTTCACCTCGACGACGTCGCCCAGCACGAGATCCTCCGCCCGTAGGGTGAGCTTCTCACCCTCCCGGATTACGGTGGCGAATTGCGGCACCATGTTCTTGAACGACTCCATAATCTTGCTCGACTTGCTCTCCTGGTAGTACGAGAATATACCCGTGACTATCACGACCGCCGCGAGGACGATGCCCAGATAGAGATTGTCGTCGTTCGGGTCCTCGCTGGTCGTGGCCTGGATCGAGTACGCGATGAAGCAGAGAATCGCGCCGATCCACAGCAGGAGGGCGAAACCGCCGAATAGGTTCTTGCAGAACTTGACCCATTCCGGAGTCTGCTTCGGCGGCGTCAGGGCGTTCGGTCCGTCCCTTTCCAGGTTCTCCTTCGCTTTCGCGTGGCTGAGGCCCTGTGTGTAATTATTTTATTTTTTACACATTGTTATTATATTATATTAATCGCGCTCTCGAGTGAATCAAGCTCATCTTCCTCCTACGATACTCACGTTTTCGGGGTGCGTCTGAAATCTTTGATATAGTTCCTCGGGTGAGACTTTGTGGAAGTCAATGTCCAACTCCTGTTTCAGGTCATCTAGGTTGTCCCCCCTTCGCTTTGGGTTCTTCCGCCGCGACTGTCAACGGCAACAGAGAGAGAGAAAGACAGCGTTATCGAGAGAGACCGTTTCTGATAACATCTTCACCGTACATATCGACATATGCTGCGTACACAATCTTAATACAGTTACAATTACAAAGCTCCGAAGCGATTACACCATATTACCGTGACGTATTAATCGACGAGATAGTCTGATTATTATCAAATTGACAATGTTAAAAGAGAAAGACAAGATTGTCGAAGCGCGTCGAAATTACAAATGGGATGAGTTGAGATTGAAAACCAGACCCAGCGACGAGAATAAGAGAACAGCCTCTGTAGCAGAAGAACTCGAGACTGCGATCTCGACGATCGCGTTAAGAAGGAGGGAGATGAATTGAACTGAGCTGAAATAATATCTCGTAAAATGAGATAGGATTGCACTAGAATGACAGGAATGTTTCAGAGATGTTTCATGCAATGTCGGCGAAAATAATTGATGAGTAACCAAGTTCCACAGCGTTTATGTGGACGACGAAACTATGATATATAAAATAATGTACATTATTTCTCGCGAGCACGTGAGTGAAAATTCCTCCTTGCCTTTCATTGTAAAGCAGATACGGTGCAATCTTATCTTATCCTACACAAATGTTATTGAATAGACCGTACGAGGCTTTCTTTTCTTTCAGAGAATGTAATGTTGCCATGTCGATCGTCGAGTCATTGAAATGCCATTACAACCCAGTAAGAACCCAATCGAAGAACTTGATTATCGAAATTGCGAACAAAGTTGTTTTTTTTTTCAAGCGTTAAGGTAATTACGAACACGAAGCTAATGTGCCAAAGTGAAAACGCGAAAGAGCTAAAGATCCAGAAGGGCGATAGCGGAAGAACGTTTCGAAGAAAGTTTCCTCCGAGAAAATTTCTGTCGAGGCATAGTTGGAAGAGAAGCGTTACGACAATAGACGTTGTTGCCATGAAGATACGAAAATTACAAAGCCGAGAGGAAGCGATGAGAAATAGAGGAAGAGAGGCAAAAAGAGATAGAAGAGATGCGATAGAGAGAGAAAGAGAAAGTGAAAAAAGAAATGTCCCGATTATTTCATCTGCTGGTCAAAGAAGAAGCGTACCAGAAGATGTACCCAGAGATGTTAATTATATACAATTCGTATGGACGTGTAGTCCAGCTCTGAATATACCTTGTACATTCCATCCGCAGTTTTGTTGTCGTCGCGAATGTTGGGTAACGTGGCGACCCTGTACGAGTCTGAGCGGCCATGCTGTAAAAAATGGGCGATAAAAAAATCATGAATAAATCATGCCGGGCATAATACAACAAAATATGAACAGTTAAAATAAATACAAGTGTATACAGTGAAATTGTAACTTAAAAATAATAATGATGTACGAGTCGAGGTAGCGGACACGTTCTCGCACATAGGTATGTACGATCGCACGAATAAAACATTCAGAGAATTGCGCAGGCCAGAATCGAGAGATATATTTTCATTTACGAAGGCGAGGGGACGTCGATCTCACGTGAGCTGCTTATTTCAAATTGTTCCTTCCTTAAGTCTTAAATGTCACTCTGAAAACGGACTACATGACTATTCGTCGCCGCGGTTCTACGTCGTCATCCGAATGGAGCAGTTTTCTCACAGTGCTCGCGATCATACCGGACGCAACGGCGACCTTCTCACGAAAGAGAGAAGGAGAACCAGAGAGACACGTGGCCGGCGGTACATTCGACACGTGACGTCGGTAAGAGAGAAAGAGAGAAAGAGAGAGAGAGAGAGAGAGACGTCCGCGGTGCGCGCGAAACAGAAGCCCGATTTTCAAGAGCGACCTCGGCACGACCGCGTTCGGATAACGACCGCTTCCGGCAGTGAGCCGGTTCAATGGAGACACCACTCGTGACCACTAGTCCACTATGCTCAATGCTCAATGCTCAATGGTATCCCGTAATCCAGTGATTACGAGAGCCCACGCGCTCCTCGCCAAGGTACTCGCGAAACCTTGCATTTTTTCCTCTCTGCTAATAAATAAAATTATCGCCAATCAGGACTGTCATCAGGACAAATTTCAGCAAAAAGATTAAGGTAACTGTTATAAAATAGTTTCGCTCATTTCATCGCTCAAGTCTCTTTTCATTCGAGTTTCCTGTTGCTAAAATTCTTGGGATGATTGAATGAATCGACATAACGTAAATTTATACTTACGCGAAATCAGTTACCAGTTGAAAAGCAACAGGTAACAAGTGACTTTTGCATATCATTTGTAATAAATATTGAGAGAGAGAGAGAGAAATCAATACACTAGAATAATAAACTAGAAAGTAAACGGCAAATGAGCATATCAAACATGCCGCGCCGTGCCATTAATTTATCATTATATTACATCTTGAAACATTATCAAGAAATATGAAACTTGATGCAGCAATTATAGATACGTGTAGCATATCACATAGTGATATCTTCCAATGCCTTCCATCGTGACCATGTCTCGACCATGAAAACCGAGGATATTCTCACGTACCGGATGGACTAACTAACGAAACGCGAGACTCGTGACGCGGAGCGCAATTGCCGCGCGCGCGACCATTAATTCTGTCACGGCGGCGGCGGCGGCGGCGGTGGCGGCAGCAGTTCGTTATGGTCGTCGCAGCGATTAGATAAAAGACCGACGAGTCAGCAAATCGACGGTTACGATCGTAAAAACGTAACTCTTTGTGCGTTACGCGTCCGGTCGGCCGTCTGCCGCTCGTATATGTAAACGATCACAATTTCATAGGCATCATTCGTTCTGGCCCATCGTCGCTATCGCTCACGTCGTCATTGAGGAAGCACGATTATGCAATTTTACAGGTCACATACACACCTCGCTGATTCCTCCGTGTACGCACACGCACAATCGCACGTCGTCTCCGTTGCGTAAAGTACATCGCACGTGAACTTTCCAACTTGGAAAAATCCAAGATCCAAGGCTAAACCAAAGATTTCCTCAACTTGAGGAAACTTGAACTTGATTAAATTTCAAGTCATTCGGCATATGCGCATATGTGTCAAATTGTGCGAAAGTAATTTAATAATTCTCTTTTTCCTTATGCTAAATAGAAATAAATTTAAACGGAGACTTTGATTCGCAATGATGTCAAGCTCTTAGAAAATTCACATGACTGATTGTGAGCGATGGAGCTTTCGCAGAACAACCGAGAGTATCACCACGTGTAGGTATCTCCGTAGGCGCAGGATGAACGCGATTTCGACCTTATGCAAATTTGCGCGGGTCGGTATCATTTACCGAGTTCACGGGTCGAGTTACAGAGCCGGCTCTCGCTAGAAGCGGAAGTGGTCGAGCTTTGGCGACGACGGGCAGGAAAACGCATAGTCGGCTCTCGGCCGACTCGATTAGATCGCGCGTTCTAGGACTGCGTCCGTGTTAGCCCTTGATACGATTTCGCATCCTCCCCGTTCTCCGTGTTTTGTAATTGCATATTTTCAGCGCCACGGAACGACGTTTACATACAAAGTCTCTCTTTCTCTCTCTCTCTCTCTCTCTCTCTCTCTCTCTCTCTCTCTCTCTCTGTTTATATTTTATAATATATATATATATATATATATAATTTCCAATACGAAGAAATCTGTGTAAAAAAAGAAATTGTCAGTACGGTGGTACTACATTCACTTGCTTTCGAGCTAATTCGAGACAATTCTTTATTCGCGATCGTGTTTTCTTCATCGAATTTTGAGTTTACACTTAAACGACAATTTATCTTTTTAACTTTTAATTTTCTTTTTTTAACGATTAATTAACAATCCTACATAATACATTTCCATTTTGAGAAAAACCAAAAAGTTGTAAACCCAGTTGGCATATACCTAAATAAAAAAAAATTCACTAATCTCGCCTAGTCTTTTATCTTTTTAAATTAGGCACAAGTAGAACGAAGCATGTCCTACATATATAAATTCTTGAAATTGATTCGAAAGAAACGAGTGCACGGCATTTCCTTTACAATTGCATAGAGGCATTGACTTGAGGCATTAAGGATTAACTTTCAACGATCGCGCCGCGGCGCCGGTGCCGTCAGCGACGACGGCGACGGCGACGGCGGCGGCGGCGTCAGCGTCGGCGTCGGCGTCGGCGTCGGCGTCGGCGTCGGCGTCGACGGCAATCGCGACGACGCGGCAGTAACGGCGCCGCATGCGGGTCGACGTCGCGTGTCGTCGCCAAGACAAAAGATTTGAAACCTCGTGTTCGAACCCTCCGCAGCATGAGAAATTCGTTAATCTACGACAGAGAGATTATTAAAGTGAGCTTTTATGTATCGCTACTATTAGCGCGCACGTTTTCTAAATAAACCTTTTATCTACATAAATATGAAATGAAATTAGGCTTTCACTTATGGTTCTTGAGCTCAATATTTGGACTATTTGTGACTATTTTAATGATAGACCATCACCACATTCCCTTTCACTCTCGGCTAGCGCCTAAACATGTCGAGAAATCGCGAGGCGCGATTTTAAAGGGCCATCTATTTGCCAGTTAAGCAGGGTGATGGTACCGTACCAGTACCGTTCAGGCATAACCGGATGATAATTTTCATGGCTATTCATTCCTCTCCTTCCCATGTTTCATATTTCGTTCTACTTTCCTCGTTTCTTCCTACCTTATGCTACCTCTTTTTTCTCTTCCACCCTCTCTCTCTCTCTCTCTCTCTCTCTAGCGTTTCTCGCCGATTCGGCTCTATTTCTCTCGAGCCGCGGGTCGATGATGGCGACACGGAATCATCGGTGGAAACGCGCATGCGACCTACGACCTAGCCATCTCTAACGAGCGCCTCCCACTGTCACGGATCAATACCCAAGTAGGGCACCACCGGCTATACCGATGTTCTCTCTCCTTCTTTCTCTTTCATATCTCGTTTCGTTTCGTTTCGTCTCGTCTCGTCTTTGCACGAAGCATGGTGTACCTAATAATGTGCATAAGCACGTTGATACACCGCGACTCCCATGATAGCGCACCCACCGCACGATAGCTGACACGTATAAGCGGGACATCTCCCTACTCTCGCGTAACTTCCATCAAATAGTCTGTGGATCACGTCGGAATCAATTATCGATATTTCATAGTAGTATCGAGAGAACAAAGCATACCCTTGACACTAGCCAATTTATCTTCGTGCACTGAAAATATAATTAGTTAAGACCTTTATACGCCCGAGAATAAGAAATAATTCATTTCCTAATGTTTGCCATGTGTTGTGTAATTGTGCATTACCAAACCAACTTTATTACATGCTGAATAATTTAGCTTTTACGATCCGAATTGCGACGATTCGCATCGCGCAGCGCTAATCTTTTATCAAATTGGGTTGATACTTATCTAGTTTATCTCTAATTGCCATCCGACATTCTCTCAATATGCCTCAATAGATAACAAGCTCCAGATATCTGCCTTTAATAATAATACACGAAAAATTTGGACAACACTGATTATTTTTATATATACATTTTCGAAAATTTGCCGTTCCCCCTGTGTAATTTTATAGCCTGAAACAAGAAATACATGCTGCAAATTTAAAACTTGTAAACATTTAGACGCTATTAACATATTGTTGTACTCTACCCGACATACAAGAGTTCCATTTACAAGAATTTCAATATTTCTTTTTTTCCATACCTCTTACAGCAAATTAATTGCACCTAAGCGTGTAATAAATAGTTTAGACAAATTGTTTGCAAATAAAAATCAATTGGAGATAATTAATAAGTAGAGAGAATGAGAAACGATACGTCTGTCTTAGAGATCTAAAGAAAGAAAGGAAACGAGAGTAATAGGCTTTTGCTTTCGATCGATATAAATGGCTATATATATACAATACATATACCTAAGTCGAATTCTCAGAGACTCCGATTAGAGAACGCGAAACGTACATTTAAAAATAGCCTTAATACTTAGCTTGGCACATACCCTACACACCCTGTTAAGTCTCACGCCGATAGAATATAAAACCGAATCAAGCTAGTCAGTTTCTTCTTGACAAAAGTGAAGTGATCGTTGTAAAATGCAATGACCATCACACGTACGACATTGAACCGCATTTCACCTACGACAAAGCTAAAAGCCGACTTCGTAAACCAGGGGCAGGGCTAAATTATTTATGAGAAAGACACGCGCGCGCGCTTTATTACTAATCGATATTATTTAACTCGCATCGGTCACGATATATTATGAATAATTTAGGCTTGACCAAACTTTCCTCGGTACTCTGAAAAAGTTGTAGATATCGCCGCCTATGATGAAGCCAAAAGACCATTATTTGCGCAACTAATATTATAAATGGAAACAATTGTAAAAATTTCCAATTTATCCAAGTAACCCAATTACAATTTGACGTTTAAATATTTGTTAATATATCTCTCTAGATAGAGCAGTTTTGTGGATGCCAGTGATACGTGTGCACGATTGCCCATTCTATGACGAAAGACATGATGTGAAGGCGTCAGAATTCTTAGTCTACTCTTCCCTTCCCTTTGAGAGAGCTAATAAGATGATCAAAGCCATAAACTATGTGTCGCATAATCTAACGCGCGCACATGTGCGTATGTGCTGAGCTCGTGCTAAGATACAATCAATTTATAGATTTTTAGAATTTTTCAATATCTGTGTCTTAAAGGATTTCAAAAATTAATCAGGAGCTATTTTTTATTTTTAATTTTCGTTTATCAACAAGAAGCGCGAGTTTGTTTGCGCCTACAACCCGCACCCTTTACTAGGCGATGGTTCCAGTGTTTCTCGTTGATATGGAGACACGCGATGTGGATGAGCCGCTTATCAGCTGATCGATATTCGGCCACTGCCGTCGTTCAGTACGCGAACACCACGTTGCCATGCAACTGGGCAACTGCTGACTGACTGACTAACTGGTCAGTTGATCGTCTGACTGGCCTTGCACGCATCCTCACGTATTACTCACTCTTGCAACCGCCACGAGAGGAGAGATCTATGCGCGTGACGTCACGTAGAGTGCGTGGCACAGGACGTTTTACGAATTGGGTCAAGAGGGAGAGATTGGTCATTTAACTCGAGCATGCTACGTGCTCCCTGTATGCATCAAATGTGATCAAGCCGATTTTTCTCGTCTCGGATGCATCTCGCATTTATTATCTTGCAAACTTTCGTGGATCTTTGTAGAAAATCCAGAGAATAGTTACGATCGATATTTTAATCAGTTGTAACAACATTTTCGCGATAATATTTACTTTTAATTCTTTTGGTAAAGTACTTGATTTAATTCCAAGTATGTACAAACAACTTGAAAAAGCTTCATTTTGACCATGATACATTTCATCAACCCTTTTTACGCTACATAACATATTGCAAGTTTAAAAATATCGACTATCAAGTTAAAAATAAATTTTTCTTATACATTTTATTTGATCCATCTATCTATGCGTTTCTCTCAACATTTTTCTCACTTCTTCTCTATATCTTATGAAATTCACTTATAAATTTCCGCGAAACAAGTCCCATGTATCTTAAAGTAAACAGCGAGTAATTTAAAAGAATACGCCTGGCAATTAGAAGCACGCAATTGAATGATGTTACGCAGAAAATAAATAACGCGTGCAGCTTCGAATAAAAAAATAAAAAAACACGAGTCACAACTACGTGTCATTATTTATGCCTGTTACTTTAATTCAATTTTATGTAACAGCAATTAAAAAATCCCGAAGAGACACAACGTACTTGTTAATCTCACGATTGCCATCTGCGAAAAATTCACGTAGTTTACCTTGAAGAAATTGAATCGCATGACTTGCCGGAGCGCATTTTATCGATCAAATGTCTTTGCTACTCACGTGTCGTCGGCGAACGTTTGTTACAAGTGTAATTAAAATATTTAACGAATTTGTAACGAAAGTACAATACAGTATATAACGGAAGTAAGACAATGTTAATTATCGAAGTCACGAAAGAGATTTGACTAGACCATTTTCGTGATTCAAAGAAGTAAACAGATATAGTCGTGTATGCAAAGTACATTCTGCGCTGTCTAATGATAATGGATGAATTTCAAAAAAGTGTGCAAACAGACTCAATCGCTCGAGGTTTTCGATCAATATTACGTCAATACGTAATATTCCCACGCGTAATGAAACGAAAACTGTTTATATAGTTCATGATATCTTTTTTCTCAAAGGGAAAATAAATATTTTGTAAAGCTGTGATAACGCCACATTTCTAATATTATAAAAGATAATACTATGGAAGAATATGAAAAAAAATTTAATGTGTAAAAATATGTATACGTATAATTATATTGGTGTATATCATTGCATTTGATATGTCAGTTTGATAACAGAAAAACTTCTGTTTAGATGAAAACACTGTAATAAATACGTGATGATGAGATACGCAAAATTATAAAAAAAATTATTATTGTATTATTATACGTATATAATCGTTGAAGATAAATTTATGTAATATAGAGATATAGACATATAATCATTGAAGATTAAAAGTCTCAAGTGTATTGTATCACAGAGAGTCCGAGTCAATTGTCAAGTTTTTACATAATATTTTACATAAACATTCCTCGTAACAAATGAATAATTAAAGAGTCAACTGCAGACGCGTATTCATCTATTTTACAAGAGAATGCATCTTTGGTACTCGACAAGTTCGGAATATTTCCACTGTAATTATATTTCTCATTCCTGCTTGGTACCTATTTACGTGAAGAATTGTGTCACCACAAACTGTATTTCACTCTCTGATTCAATCTCATCCTAGATTAAACTTGGCGAACTTATTTTTTCAATTACCACAATCCAATTATTTCACCATCTGACGAGTCGCGTAAATGACTCATGGATTATTCAATACGGGCTTTCGAACGGAACATTGCGAAATATCTCGAGGACATCGACGGAACCAAATTAAAAAATCAGACATGGAAACTATTCGTAGTTATAGACACAGATACGCGAGAATGAACCCTTGTTCGGATGATAGTCATGAGAAAATCGGTATGATAAATACTATGCTTTTTTCTTTCGCTGTGTGTCCATGATATTTATAGTATAAATTGAATTCATCGAGATTATGTCCCGGTAAAAGTATGAACAAGCTTTGAAAATCCATTTCTATCGATATTCTCATCCGTGATGCTGCGCGACGTGATGGTGCGGCGAGCGCGGGTCGAGGTTCTGTGATTAAAATTGGATTTTCGTCTATTCTCGTCCGGCTGTCCCTGAAAGTCTTTGAGACATTGAATGTATTTATGTCATAGTCGTTAGAAGATTTCTCTCTCTCTCTCTCTTTCTTTCACACACACACACCTGTACATCGTCATCTCGCGCTTTTTCACTGATGCGGCACAGAACGAGTGACATACGAGTGAGCGAGTGCAAACGTTCAATTCATCAATAAATATACCTACGCGTCAAACAAAAAAAAGATTAATTCGACCTAACGCATTTCCGAGTACACGCACACGCACACGCACACTGTCGACATGTCCGAGTGATATATCATAGTTTCCGCTTTGCGGAACACAGTGATTAATTTTTATTAATTTGTAACACCTACATTATCTATCGTCACCTTTGGCAATTTTTTTCACTGCGCTTTAGTTGCGACAGAAATTGCTTAAATATATTGAATACATAATTAGTGGTATAAATCAAATATCGATTTTTTTCTGTGTTTCAGAGAATGACCATACGATGACATGTTTTAAATTCATCGCACAGAAATTTACATAAAAGCATTAGCGTACACAGAAGCGCATAATTAATAAGACACGGTACATAAACTCATCAAAACACGTCACAAGAATTTACATTCTCTTGGATCTAAATGCCTTTATGCAGATCAGTATATGCAATGGCCTCATATGTTTCGCAAATTGCATTTTCGATTATGCTCCATATTGAGAAATTTTGCAATTTATACGGATCGCGTGTGTCGGCGTGTCATGGAAATTTTCGCAATACAATTTTCTCATAACAACCAACACGCGATCGAGTTAGCGCGCTTATTGACACAACATCGTCTATCTCAGGATCGACATGTGAATTGATTTTTCTTCTTTGCCTTGACATTCTTAATATATTGCTGAGAATTTGTCATAAACCACAAGCGGAGAAAATCTAAACAATGAGATGAGACCTTGGTTGGCAAGTCTGTGTTTGAAAAATTCGTTCTCCATATTGGAAAGAGCGAAGCATATGTCAGACTTTGTCGCTGTAAAAATTTTCGAATTTTTCAAGAGTCTAAGAGAGATTTATTCCTACTTCCTTTTAGTTAACAAAAAATAATATAATAACATAGTGCACCGTGTAAAGTTCTTCTCGTAACGCAAGAAGAAGAATTGCAATGAAATAACATGAGTTTTCTGAGGTTTCCTATTGAATCGACTATCTAAATGGATCTATGTTGAAGACGGAACGTGTGCGAAATACAGGAAAAAAATGTACGACGCGTAGATGCAACGCATGCACACACTTTCAACAAGTTTGCTTAACTACTCATTCATCGCATGCGAGAATTTTAATTAAACCAGAGATGCAAATCGACTTTGAATTAAACTAGAAAATTAAATTATTGAATTTGATAAAATTATAGTTATGTTGAATTATATAGACAAAATTAAATTCTGAAAATAAATGTGCTTGAAATATATATATATATATATATATGGGTCAGTCCATGTGAAATCGCACCCTCCTCTGTCCAAAATTTGTCGCGGTCTACAGAGTCCTTTCTGGGCTCAAATTCTAGCTATTTTTATATAGAATCGAATGCTGTCTGGTGAATTTGATCAAATTCAAAATGGCGGCCATGGCGATGCTATTTCTGCAAACATCACCACAACCAAGCATGAAAACAGACGAAAGTTATACCCACTTTGTGTTCACATGTCCAAAATACACTTTTTATAGGTTTTTGGAGTCGCTGAAGATTAA
>VBVR01004011.1:0-15603 GCA_011638315.1 Tetramorium parvispinum
TATATTAAGCAGGGTCCACATTATCGAGCCAAACCTCGAGCCGAACGTCGTCGCGAGCCGATCATACGTCCATATTACCGAGCCGAACCTCGGTTCGGCTCGACAATATGAATGCATAATCGGCTCACGACGACGTTCGGCTCGAGGTTTGGCTCGGTAATGTGGACCCTGCTTTAGAGGATACGTGCGCGGATGCATATGCGGTTGAAATTTTAAGTGGATAACATGAGAGCCGCCAGTCGCCTCCTCTCTCTCTCTCTCTCTCGCTCTCTTCGTATTCGCTTCCTAATCCAAATGTAAGTACAGTTTTGTCGCGTGAGCGCGGTCTTGTACATTTTTCTGCAACTTCCATCGTGCTTCATTTCCATTTTGTTTCGCATCGATTTCGCATCAGTCAGTTTGGATTAGTTTGAATCAGAATTAAGAATTGCAATCAGCATACGCAAATGTAATGCAATGTTGTGCATGCGTGCGACGCGTGGAGAGCGAAAAAGGGTGAAATATGATACAGAATCTAAGTGTGATCCGTTGCCTGATAAGCAAGAGTTTATCGAAAAATCAGTCGATGAGGATTCTCATTCACGTTCAAACAGCCAGGAGTTCAAACAAATGGCGACGTCGCAGAATCGTCCAAATGTCACCAAGTGCCAAAGTGCATCAACGTCGACTAATACCGACGATGAAAACGAATGTCTCACTGTCCCGTCTGCAACTCTGCTGCCAGCGAGTGAAAAAGCCGAAACGGAAGAGAATGACGACAAGTATGGGGCCGCAAAGACAATCAATAATTCGAGAATTGCGAAGGAAACGCGAAATCATTCCGAGGTAAAATCTCTTGCCTCTCTGAGATTCGAGTTGTCATTTTCTCCTCATCTTATCTTTCATACGTCCGCGATTTTTCTCCCCCTCCCCCCCAATTCCGATTTTATCTAATCTATTTAATTTAATAAATCTAAACTAAATCTAAAAAATCCCAAAAGATTATTTCTGCCCCGAATTTCATTCTTCTTTTATCGCTATACATGTATGTACATTTAGCAGGAGACGCAGCGAGATTTTCCTCATTTTCTTCCGGTCGAATCTTTCAATCTCTTTTAATATTAACCCTTTCGTGCCTGGTGGGACATATATGTCCCAGTACTTAAAAAATTCATTCTTCTACAAAAGTAAAGATAACGACATGTTTTTAAGCTTATTTTAAAGATGAAGAATAGGGCTTTTCAGAAAAAAATTAACAACACCTTTGTAAGTTTTGTCCTTTTGTCTATATGTCTCTTCAAATGTTAGTAAAGAAATAGAAGCTAAAAATATTGTTGCGTCACTCGTGAAGCCGCGCACTCGGAAAAGAATGACACGACATAGAACTCTTTAGAATACAGAGACTTAATTAAATGGCAAAGCACAATATACAGCGAGAACGCCCGTACAGCAGAAGATTCGGAAGACACGGTGAAAAAACACGGTCTTCACGAGACGAAGCCTTCTCTAGATCTATCAAAGTCTTCTTGTTTATCTTGTCGCTAAGCGGCGATTTTTTCTTCTTGAAAGCTGACCATAGCGGATCGATAATATCGATTTCCGCGGTCAGCTGGGCTGAGACAACGCAGGCGCAACAATGTATATAACTTTAATAAAATTAAGATATCCAGCTCTTTCTAGGCTCATTTTGAAAATTCACATAAGGCCAAATAAAAAAAATGAAATCTCATTTCAAAATGGCGAGATAAATTTTATAATTTGGTTCGTCATATTAGATCCGCATTTTGAATTTTAACATTTGGATTATAGATTCGTTATCAGCAACTCCAGAAACCTCTAGTAAATGATTTTCATTTAAATGTTAAATGAACAAATTTTACATTTTGAATTTTGAAATTTAAACTGAATTTTTGTCATCAACAATCTCCAAAACCTCTAATAGTATGCAAGTTTGGAGCAAACTATTCTTAGAAAAAATTCACAGGCATGAAAGGGTTCATTTAATCGCCTGCCCCGAGATTAAATGGGACGTACGTCTGCACACAGGATGGAGAAGAGTCGCATCGATGTTTTGGTCACATCTTGGCGAGAGTGTTTAATCCGACGAAAGGCTCGGCAGGATCGGAAGATTCCGACTCGGAAATACGATCGAGAAGCAAGAAAGCACGAGCCTTCTCCTTCCTCGATGTGCTGATCTCGATGAGTATCCTTGCTCCTCTGTCAGTCAGCTTTTGGAGAGGTGTATGGGGATGCATGGATCTTTATACGGAACTGTGAGTAGCAAAGAGGGAACAATAGGGGAATCGCAATTGGAATACGTGCGAACGGGCGATGGCGAGCGAAACTGAAATGATCTTCTTGACAAATCGTTCAAGTTAGTAAAGGATTATAGGATAGAGATCGACAACGATCAACGATCGCGAATTCAGTAGCGTGTGTTATTGCGACATAATTTGCTCCAAGATCATTATATGTATAATATATGCAGGTAGAATATGTAGTAATGTATGTTACAGTAAACCTAAATCTCTCTAAAGGGTTAATGATCAATGATTAATGATGATTAAGGCCTTCCATACACACACGATTATACAGTCTGCTGCCGCAGCATGCATAATGACATCTCGATGCGCAATCACACACAGACATGACAAAAGACACTCAGTGTCCTATTGTTTAATCGCGAAATGCAGGGAAGCAACTAATTAATATTCTATTAAAATGAATCCATTTCTAATCTCTCGGAGCTATCGAGCGTCGATCGAACGAGTGCCCAATGAATTACATCAACATTTTACACTTACGTCTTACGTTCCTTAACAATCTATAAGTGGCACGACGAGTGGTAAGGGTGGCCGATAGCGCTGACGTGCGACATTGAAAATTAATAATTACGAGTTGTAAGGATTCGTAAAGATGAGATACCTACGGCAAATCCTTCTTCCTTAGGACAGATAATTTGCGAGAAAGTTAATTGTCAAAACATCGTCCATTACATTGTCATAGCTAGGATTTATTACGCGCGGGCGTGAACGCGGAATGTAGAATTTAGGAGAATTTTTGGTTTCAACAGGTTTCCCGACTGGTTATGTCTCACATTCGGCACAGGTTTGTGCGCGATATACACGATTTTTAGAGAGCAATTTCACAATGTTTACATGAAGAAGTGGGCAAAATCGAGTTGGCAACAACGATTGCTTTATCGGGCGTTACGAGTCCTGTATACTTATACCTTTGGAGTAGCCTGCATCTCGCATTGGCGGGGTGGCTGGATCTTCATTGATTATTTTCTATTTATGCACATGTGGTAAGTCTACGCCATCGTCTTTAATGATGCGTATGTACATACATTACAGCGACATACACATATATGTATATGTATGTATCGCGTACATTCGTCGCGCGATAACAGACTAAAAGCGGAAAATGGAGAAAGGAGATTTGTTAATCGTCACGTTTTGTGTCGTGATATATTCAATTCCTTCTAGGAGAACGATATCCTTGACATGCTCGCTAGTGGCGTGCCTGGCAATTCTACGTTCTATCCGAAATTTGTTAGCCACCCCACAAATAACCCAGATCGACAAGCCGAGTTGCGTTTTCCAATTTCCTACTAGATACAACGTGGTAAGTTGAAAAAATTCAACAATCTTTAGTCTCTAGTCTTCGATAAGATCTATGGTACTAGCGTATTTGCGACACACTGCGATATTTCAGGGATAACAGGTTTATTGCATTTATATACAATTGCATTTATATACATATAATATATATATATATATATATATATATATATATATAACGGTATGTCTATACAGACGCGTTTATGTAAAAAGAGGCTAATGTACGATGATTAAATTGATGAGTGTGTAGTTACTTTGAATTTAATTTATCAAAAGTTCTCTCTCTCTCATACGAACAAATGCTTTCGTAATTATTAATGCGCGAGAATCAGTCATCCTGATAGATCGTAAATTTGTAAATCTCCTTCTGCACTCTCGTAATTCTTTTCCGCAGAGTTCTCCTTCTGATCCCTCGTAGATTCTTTCTCTGAAAATCTTGATGAAAGATTTCATCCGCTTTTTCGTTAACGCTCGCCCATATAATTTAACGCAAGAAACCAAGTCTCTTCGCGTAACGGTCCAACAAGTCGAGGTTTCCTTTTCACGTGAAACGGCTCCTGGCCTTATTTTCTTATACAATCTTCTTATACATGTATAATAGTGATCTCCATCTCTTACCAACGATAAGCTTTGACAATCATGTGCGCGCACCAGTTGCTTCTTTGATTACCGAAGAGCCTGAAGAGCCGCTGACCCTGTACTCAATTGCCAAATGATGTTTAACGATTGTACATACACACACGTACAAAGGGAGGAAGAGAGAGAGAGAGAGAGAGAGAGAGAGAGAAAACAGCGGTACACAGAGTATACAGTACTCTTGTACTTACAATGCGGTACATATATATATATATATGTAATGTAAAGTTTGTAATTTTTATCACGATATAACGCAGACTCACTTCCAGGCAAACACGAAAGCTTTGAAAAACTGAAAGCTTTCTTGTTGATAACAATTAATTTCATTCTGTACTAGAACTGTTGCCAAGATTGCTCGATAATCCAATCGCGCATCTGTGTGTAAACTTGCTTTGACGTCGACGAAATTGTCCCTCGACTCTCATATACATATGTACATATATCGTTTCGGTACATATCATATACATATGTACGACGTAACAATACGACGAATTAACAACAACTAGGATTATTCTGTAGTTTATTTTCTGCAGATTGTTTTGTAGAAGATAATTCTTTTTCAAACGTTATCATAAGAATCGTCGCGAACCAAGTTGACAAAGATCCTAACAGAGCGCCTTATCGAGATTTTTACGTAGATATCGTATTAGACTGATAAAATTATAGTTGGCGCTTAATAATCACGCTGATAGGTGATTCTCGAAATCGTGCAAACAGATCCTACATGTTATGTACATATGTAAACACGTAGCATGTTTTCACTTTCGTTTCATTCATCTCAACGCAACAGGGATCCTAGCTGATTCTTTCCTCCGTCCTTTCCTAATTCTAAATCGTTAGATCGTTTCTCTGGCATTATGTATACTTTTAAATTTTATATAAATGTGCGTCGATCCGCAAATTGAAAATGTGAAAACAATTAATAAGAAGGAACTGTAAAAACACCGCGATGTAGCCGAGAATACTATTCAATCGACAACTCTTGCAACTTTGCAAATAGAAAAGACACGAGGGATTAGTCTCGTTTCTGTCGGTTTTCCCCGGAAGTTTATGAAACGCTTTCATCGATAATCAATGATTGTATTGATAACAGTTATACGCAGGCATTGCGATTGTGCATATGGCACTGCGAACCAACATTTCTTATCTGCAACAAAAGAAGCGCTATCCGTTCTTCTTATCTTATTTGAATTATCGATCGTTTATAACGATCGCATCGCGTTTGATCCTTACACGCGTAATGATCTTATCTGCGAAATTTAGACGCGACTGCTTTTTCTCAATCAGAAATTCCAGATTACATATAGTATCATTGCTAAATATAACAACGAGACAGAAATGTAATTTGGCTTTATATATTATGAATCACTTGATAAAGAGAGACAGAGAGAGTGAAAGAGAGAGAGAGAGAGAGAGAGAGAGAGAGAGAGAGGGATTCAATAATTTAAGAGGGATCAATAATTCAATATTATGTATTCGTTTCTAAACGATGCCACTTGTGTAGTATGTGCAGTCTATATCTATTATTAATTCATTGAGATAATAATTTTTGAAATGTCTTACGCCAATCAATTAAATACAAAATATGTGTATAGCTTTTTATACTTAGAATACCTTTTAGAATATTTTTTTAAGATATAGGTAAATATCACAGTTTAATGTAACATTTACTAAGTAAATAATTGTCGCAAACTGAATTATTTTTAAAAACTATCCACTACATTGTAGAAAATCATGACTCATTGTTATCTGGATATAAGTACATCGTACAAGTTATGCGCGGTTTCAATAAGTTGATCTATCTTTTCTATTAAAATTGATATGTATTAGTAAAAGTTTATGTTGGAAAAGAATATTCGCAAGCGTAGGTATAAGTTCGGGCGAATAATTTCAGATAAATGTCCACGGAGCGAAATATAGATATATTTCGATAATTACATATTTTATTTTCAATATCTGTTGTATCGCATTTTTGACATGGCATTGGATCTTGTGACCCTGGCAAGGCCCGCTAGAACGAATTAGGGGACGAAGGTGAGAAGATGGTGTAACCCAAGCTTGATTGGCACACAAAAAGGAGTCGATTAGCGTCGATGAATTTGGCTAAAGCGTCAATTGCTAAATGAATATACGTCAATGACTAAATGAATACGAGGCAGGAAAGATTGCCCAGAAAGAAAATAACGTCAAGGTGACTAAAAATTATGCTATTCTGTTGTAGTTAAATCATTAATTTTCTTCTATCCTACGATAGTAATCCCATGACACAAGACTCTTGTACTCTTATAATCTAATTTCCCGAACTACTTCTCGTCGATTGTTGGCGATTCAAATTAGCTTCAATGTCTTTTTCTTAAAATTCTCCTTTATTCTTGTTACAGATATTTAAATGTTCTTTACGTTTTCTTCTAGATCTCTCCAGCTGCACGTGCATGTTGCTCTCATTTACCGCAATCTCTTAACAGCAATATAATAATTTCACGTATCCTCGCGTGTTGCAGTAAGCTTATCACGTGGTTTTTCTTTCGTGGTAATCTTTCAACTTACAATTAAGGAAAAGAGAAAATAATGTACCGTACATAATGAGCTTTTTCGTTAAGATACATCGCGCACGCGCGCAAGAGAGAGAGAGAGAGCGAGACGTGTAACGATTATTCTTCCTCGAATACTTAAAATATAGTGCTTCATCGGAAGATGAAAGAGACAAATCATCATATGATGATTCGGCCAGGTCCAAGATTGCGCTATCGCGAAGAATCGTCTTGGAATCGCATATTATCGCGGGGACTGAACGCGCGTGGCTGTCATCGGTTGCTACCGATCGTTCTAATCGGTGATAGCACCGTGATACACGATGGAATGAGGTGATTTATACGCATCGTAGGTGGGGATCGCCGATGTAGGAGAGAATGAGGGAGGAAAGGAGAGCATCACGCGCGCGGGTACTATCCTCATCCTCCGCGTCGCGTGAGCGACGACGTTGTTCGCGATAATGCGATAGTGCTGGTCCGCGCGCGTTTAGCGGTTAGCGGTTGATAAAAGATAGCGGTTACACCGAAGACGAGTCAGTAGTCACCCCGATCGCTGGCTGACCGGTTGCTCGACCGGTGCCAATCGCCGATCACTCAATCGAGTTCGTCGGCCCTAAGCGCTCGGACGAGGGTTGGACGACAGAGAAGTGGATGCGACAGCGATTTCGTATTTTTCATTCATTCTCTCTCTCTTTCTCTTTTTCTTTCTCTCTTCGAGCCTAGCCGTCGATCGTCCTCCTCGACGAGTGTCAAGAATAGATTGTGTGGTACCGGATTTGGATGTAGTACTCGAGGAAAGACACATTTTATGGCGACGTCACTGCTGGAGGAAGCTTCGACGAGCATCGTCGTTAACCGACGAGTGGACGCTTTCTCAAAAGAGCGCTAGAAAAATTGACTCAAATCGATGAACAAGTACGACGAGAGAAGGCATGCCATCGTCCTTCTTCGATAGAAGATTCGTTCGCAATGTCACGACGACGGCGACGACGAGGACGACGAGAACGAAAACTAGTCTTGACGAATAAGAATCGAATTTGAGTAAAATTCCCTCGAACTGGATACTAATATAATAGGAAGAGAAGAGATTAAAGGTTACGTGGAAGAATGAGTTGTCACTGGTCTCTCTTCAAGTTGACTACTTGCGCGCTACTTCAACTTGTTCAACCCTATCCTTCTTCCACATCGTGTAAACGGTAATACCGTGCGAACCATGCGTAATGACGAGCGGCGTGACTACTAAATTCGATCCGAATTGGATAAGGATGGTCGAGCTGCGAGCGGCTGGTGTCAGGATGACTGGGAGGAGCCTGGACCGGGCGAGATCGTCGAATCGCCTACACTATGCCATCTTGACCATCTTGGATACTATCTTTTCGGCATTGGTAGCCGCGCCGGCGGTGGTCGGATACTGGCGCGGCACTTGGGAGCTGAGCGACCTGTACATCTACCCGGACGAGCCGGTGTTTAGCAGCTTCGCATCCATCGCGATCGGCTTCGTCGGCCTCTTTGCCTTCAACGTACTGCAGCACGGCCTGGACGACGTTTTGCATCCGGACAAGCACCGGCTCTCGTACTATCTCGGCTCGCGACTCTACACTGGCGTGTTCGGCTTCTGTTGCGTGAACGCCTGGCGCGGTGCCTGGAAGGCCCTGGACATTTATACCGACCTAACGCCCGGCACCGTCTTCGCCACGACCATCGTTAGTCTCCTCGCGCTCGGTCTCATGCGCGCAGTCCGCAACGTGTCCGCACCGCCGTTTTCCCTCGCTCTCGACTCGTGTTCCGGTTACTTTGAAGTGCCGACTATGTTTCGCGTCAACGTAAGTATTACTAATAGCCGACGCGCGAGTCTCTTACTTCCTGCAAGGAAGATCCCTTGATCGCCAGAATTCGAGAGTCGCGTCGTAAGAGGATCTCATCTTGTCCCTACGCGTTTTTCCTTTTATAAAGTTTACGTTTCAACATGTCGCCTTTACCCTGGCGCTTTAACGTACTCTGTACGGTTACAGCGAAAGCGAGAGAGAGAAAATTTAATTTGTAAAGAAAACACTAATTGCATCACAGATCGCGGATGTTTCAACAATCTATCTAATCATAAGTAAAGTCAATTCAGTAATCTTAGATCGCCAACGTATAAAAATGGTAACTACTTGGTTCATTTTTAACGGAGAATCTACGCGATTCGTCTCGATAAGTGAAACAAGTCGTATTGGAAATTTTTTTAGTAAAAAGATGAGAGAATCTAGGATGGAAATATTGGAAAAGGTATATCAACGACGGAACATTATGTCTATGTGTTATTTATTTTTTTCATGAATATATTTTGACGAGTTTTTTTTTCATGGCAGAGAATATAAAAGGGAAAAGAGTATAGAGTCTTCACTTTCTTGGTTCTTCTTTTCTCGGTAAATATAAGTAGTCTCGAGTCAAAAATTGTAATTCTGGAATTTTTCTGAAATCTTACACGCTATATTTTATTTATAAAAGTGACGTTTTATGAAAAATATGCCTCTTGAATGATATTTGTCAGTATTCGAGTATGTGAAAACCACGATTGTTAAAGATGAATAAATTTACAATTCATCTTAATATATCCATATTAATGATTAAATCGCATTTGAAAAGTCGTTAGATTGCTTCAATTTTATAATTACGCAAGTAGCCACATTAGCGTCGTATGCTTATGTTGCGCGATAACTAGAAAATAAAATTGTAAAATAAGAATGTAATAGAAACTTGGGAAAACGATGTAAGGAGTACTTGCCGATTCTCTTAAGCTTCAATAAAGTATATACAATACATACAGTACATACACAGACATATACAGCTTTGTGTGTCTCGTTGACAGAATAAAACCCCAATAAAACAATAGTGAAATCCACATTATTGCCACCTAAGATCCATGTGCAAACATGTGTATTTCATCTGGTAATAACGTGGATTTCACATACTGTTTTTGTCGAGATATTCCCAAGAATTTTCAAAAAATGAATACGAAGAGAAAAACAAAGGGGATGATAGTACGTCCGGAGAATTCGCGTTAAAAACTTTAACCAAATACTTGAGCTGATACTTTTTTGGCTGCACACACGCAATTTTCCCTCGACTTTACGTTTATCGGCTCTCCTCGTTCGGTTCGTTGTTCTCCCTGTGCAGTGTACTTTGCCTGTAATGCTCGTAAATCGTAAATGATATAAATTGTAAATCGTGATTACAATCGGACCGCATGTACCTCGCATTTACACGCCTCAGGCTTCAGGCTCGCGTTATCGCAGTGTGTATGAGCTCAGTTTCCGGCCAAGTCCCCCGACCGTCAGCCACTATATTGCGCCTGTATAGTCTACCGTGCGCTAGTGCGCATTAGCGCATTAGCGCAACATGTGCATGTGCAAGTGCGAGTTAATTTATTTGTTGTTTGTAATCACATTTGCTGTAAACACGCGTCTTCCATCATCATCTTCCATTTATTTGTTGCAGAAAGTTGCAAAATAATTATCAAAATAATTATCCATATATGCCCAGTCAGCAAAATGTTGGCAGAATGTTAGCAGACTGAGCTCATCTGAGGTCCCATTCTGCTAACATTTTGTTGGCAGAATATCCTGTTAGTCAACAGACTAACAGCAGAAATCGAATAGATCCTGCTGACAGAACCTGTGAATCGTCAGGTTCTGTCAGATTTCTGGTAGCAGTTTTCTGGCATTACTAAACATTACAGAGTCTGTTTAAAATCTGTTGCTTTTCTGGTATCAGCTCCTGACAGCAGTCTCTGCGGATAATTTTCAGGTTTGGCTGTCAGGGTGTACATGCGATCGTAAATATTGACGATGAGCAGAAACGAGATAGATTATGTACGCGTATTCTAAGATACGTTACGATACAATTATCAGTCATTGTGTGTTTGCGTACGAAAATCATAGTACAATAGTTCCATTCTCTCTTATCGCAACGTTTATTCTACATAATCGTTTGCTAGAAATCGTTTGATGTCACGAAATGACATGCATATTTGATATCCATCTCTGTGTCTCTCTCTCTCTCTCGCGCTCTCTCTCTCTCTCTCTCTCTCTCTCTTTCTCTCATTCACGATATGTTCTCAGATAACACAAATCTTCCAAAGACATCTCAAAAATATTCTAAGAACGTCTCTATTAGCGAATTCAGTTGGGCGCACTAGTATGCACTCAATGCATGTTAAAGCCCATTGTACATAAATCAACGTAAGGATGAATGCTTAACATAAATATAGAAACATATTAAAAATCGAAATCTCTAATTTATTTTATCGTACTATTGTGCTATATTTTTTTAAATATTTGTTGGGCATTTTATTATTCAAGATATTTCACTTTCACATTGAGATTAGATCAGTGTACAACAGCTTTAACGTACATTGAGTGCGCACTAGTGCGATCAACTGAATTTGCTATATGTTCTTAAAATGTCTATAGGAGTTTTGGAGATCTTATGCTGCCCGGGTTAATATCATTTCAATTTTCAAGAGCAGATAGCATTATTTGTGAAACCAATCTTGTGAAAGTTACTTTAGCGGTTTGATTGCATCCTTTTCTTTTCATAAATCTACAAATGCATCTACCATCTACTGTGTCGCATATCAGCGATGAAAGAAAATAACTTGAAGAGATAAGATAAAGATCACTTTTGCATTGGCATTTTATGTACATCGCGATGAACACTGCATTATCGTGATGAATATCGGCATTGCAGTTCATTCCGATGCTGTTATACATTTAATATCTATCTTGTTATTATTGTTCCAATACTGTCATTCGTACATTACGAATATAATGTTGCGATATTGAAGCTGTGCTTGCGCGAAATGTTATAGAATACGAGGGACTGGTCGTTGTACTTATTGGATTGCGCCTTCAGCGTCGGTGTCGTGGGGACGTTGGTTGTTTTCGTCTGGAGAGGAGTTTGGATCTTGGTCGACATTTACTTGTTTCCAGAAAATGCCGAGTACTCTGCCGTTGGCTCATTGGTAAATATGGAAGTCTTTCACCAATTGACAATCAACACCATATTCAGCTCTTTCGATCATTGATTCATTCATCATTTTCCATACGTTTTACATATACATATATAATTATTCCCGTACACGAACTCAATCAACAGCGGGTGGCGGCCCATTTCTTAAAAAAAAAATAAAAAAATATAACCAAATTTCACATTTATTAAATTTTATTTTTTTATTTGCTTATCTTTATTTGCGCGTGTTTCTTTACAGAAAAGTATTACTGTGCAATAATAAATTGGCCAGTAATAAATCACTATTATTCAGTAATTTTATTGTGTAAGTAATAAAATTACTAAGCGACAATATATAATTAATTACTGACCAATTTATTACTGCACAGTAATACTTTTCTGTCAGGGTTGTTACCCGTTGCAATAACATTATTCTCGTAACACTGCTTCGCGTTGAGTTACGGGAGCAACTCTTCATGACAACTGCGGTAACATAAAATTCAAACAGCTCGTCGAAATTACGAGTGAAATACGAAGCGTAATGAGGATTAAGAAAAAAAAAAGAGAGAAAGAAAATAGGGGAAAAGAGAATAATACGAGTAATTATAATGACACACATGACATGAAAAGGAAGCGATAGTAACATATGATGGTACAAGTGAGACAAACGCGAATAGTAGAACGAATTTAATCCGATTCGATTTGATTCGACGTGAAAAATTGTCAATTTGCACACTCTACTAACAAACTTGTACATACAAGATAACAAGAATCGCATCTTAGGGATTTACATATGCATATATACGTATATATGTGTACGTACATCATCATTACAGTTGGGCAATTTAAGCATTTCGTAAGCGGAAAATTTTGAACACACTATCTGATATCATACGAAATAATCCGCAAGCACTTGATACTGTGCTGTATCGCCGAACAACATGGAACGATTAAATTGGCGAATTTGGGTGTCACGTACTAAAAATGAAAAGTTGGAAAAGTTGCAAAAGAGAGAGAGAGAGAAAGAGAAAGAGATTTGATGGTACATGTGGTTCTCGACGAACCGCCAACAAAAAATTTTACTCTCTCAATGAATCTCTTTGAAAATCATTGTTGAATTCCAACGGACGCAACAATGAAAATCATTGTTGCGTCCGTTGGAAAATGTAAATTTCGCACATTAAATTTGCAGCCGACGTATGTGCATGTCTAGGCTGTGCTATGGCACTACTACACCCGCCCCGGTAGTTGGATTATATAATTGAATATTCGCCAATTGCATGATTGCCGCGGCACATGGCACAATTGTCTGCGGTATAGATGCGTCGGAGATGCGTTTCACGTTTATCCATGATTCGTTACATTTGTCACGTCCCCGTCGCGAACTTGACGTACATAATGTGTGATGAATGTCACATGTACGAATATATGAAATAAATTTATCAAATGTCAGTTTTTCCCATCACGAGAGAGAGAGAGGAGGGGGAGAGGGAGAGAGGTGATGAAGAATAACGTTATTATTTTAACATTACCGAATTTCAGGCTATTGGATATTTTATAGTCGCCCTGACCTTTTCCCTACAACCGTTGATGCGGTATATCTGCGCGCGCCTTCAGGGTTTGCTTCGCTTGATGGTCGCGGACGTTTTTCTCCTTTTGAGCTTCCTGGGGACCGTAAACGTCTGGCGCGGTATATGGAACGCCCTGGATCTGTGGCTACTGCCGGACAATCGGGAACTATCCTGCTGGATCACTCACGTTGGCTGCTTCCTTCTCCTCATTCTTCTCAATTGTAGCAACACCATTCTAGTTCGTGGCGTTTACATCGATGCCGAGGAAGACGAAGGGCAGTGCGTCGTGTTTCCGTGTCACTATCTTCGATTATTCTTCAAGGTTTGTATTATATCGTCATCATCATCAATCGTCACATCACACCACACAGGCGTTTGTCTCTGTTTATTTTTCTTTGTACTTTCATCTTCACGGAAATACTGAACCATTGATTATTCAGATTCACTATTTACACAATTATTCAAATGTTCAACCATTTAATTACTGTGTTCTGTCTAACATTACCACTCCCCTTTTTATTTTGTGTGCCAGATCGAACGGGAGAAGAAGCGAGCGCGACAGCAAAAGCTGTTGGTGGCCTCCCAAGATTTCGTCGGTTGTACGGAAGTAAACGAGAAGGACGGTGAAAACGGAACTCTCCTACCGAATACCACAATGTCGATTATACCTGCGAATACGGATTCTCTTGTCACATAGTCGATCCTTGCTGATAGGCCAGGAGGAGAGAAATCGACTTTTGTCGCAGATGCGAAAGTCCAGGTGAGAGGGAGAGACGGACAAGTGTTGCACAAGACAAGTATTGTGTACGACAATATGACATCGAGCATCTTTTTACGGGATTACGCGTCGTTCTTTAAGACAATCTTAAGTTTAGAGATTAGGGACCAGTCTCCCAAGTGGATAAGGATACGGTAATCGTGCTATTATCAAAATCGAAATCGACAAGTCGGAACACACTCGAGAACAAAAGTTTGAAAGAGTCGCGCCGCTGTCACGTCTGGAGGAAGGAGGGAACTGGGAAAGATTTGAATAATAGCATACTTAATTAAAAATGGAAAATCAAGTACGTCACTTGCGTAATTCGGCAATTGGCGCGATTAATCTATCGATCGATAGATTATGAAAGAGACGATTTTCAATAATGCAATAATACACGGAGCAAAGAGAAGACTACGAAAAATACGAAGGTCGTGGAAGACGAATGGCTGTGAATGAACGTACGAAGTGAAATATGTTTGCAACAAGACTCTGTGATGACTGGTAGATGGAACATTATTGCAAGCTTCGCAATGCAAAACAGTGTACGATGCGCACGAGTGATTTGTTTTTTCTTTTTTTTTCATTGCCATTGAAGTAACGAAAGTTGAGAATTTGAAAGTAGGTATTGATGCTGCCGTTGGATGTTTAGTTGCAAAATTTGTTCGTATAGATAGTTGATTATATCCAGCTTATAACACGTCCTACATATACATATACGTATATATGCCTAAGTATGTACATACGCGCGCGCGCGCGCGCGCGCGTGTGTGTGTGTGTGTGTGTGTGTGTGTGTGTGTGTGTGTGTGTGTGTGTGTGTTATATGTGCGCGTGTAGTGATACATAAAAAGATATTTATTTAAAAAAATACACCCGGATATGTATGATTACACATCCATGTATGTATACATGTATATATCGAGAGACGGAGGAGAGGGGGGAGAGAGATGGAGATAGGCGGGAGGAAGAGGAAACAAGGCTTTATCGAATAAATAATATTAACAATACATGTATAGATGCACTATTCATTTACTTATTTTTTTCCACGGCAACTGTAGCAGCCATTTGGCATTAGAAAATCTGATTTGATTTAATTGAACGATACAATATTATGCAACGATGAACAAGCAAGGCGTGTCACCAGTGATTTCATCTCACGAGATCAGATCTCCGTAGCAAATACAAGTATGTGTAAAGCATTAGAGAACAGGTTCTGTTCTTTAAATTCCTGTTCTACTGTGAGCTATTGTAAGCTTCGTTGAAAAAGATAGTTGCGATATCTCTGTTATGTCGCAGAATCTTGTTCGCGGGAATTCGACAACGGTGACAGATAGAACAGGAGACCTTTATAAGTAGAAAACGTAATAGTAACTTCCCTCGCATTCTGTACACCCCGTGTGTGCAGCTTGTACTCTTACGTTCAGCAATTACTACGTCATAGCGTACTAATAACTAATTAGCCATGTGTGTGGGTACATAATGACGGGACAATAGGCGGCAGTCACGATGGGAAG
>VBVR01004012.1:0-15657 GCA_011638315.1 Tetramorium parvispinum
GGACATAGGGAGGTTGAGGGGGGAGGGGGATTCTGCCTGATGCATTCTGACGCGTGATTATGGCACGGAGGTCAGAAAGGATCTATGCCTCACTGCACCTCCGCCATTACCGGGGCATGATCGCGTATCTTCGGGCCTGATTGTGAAAACTGGAAATTCGAGAGTGTCTTCCTTCGCTCGAACGATCCCGCGGATGTTTGCGCGCGCGCGCACGCACCTGAACGACGTATGCATACGTGTATAAGTATGGACGTTTCTTTTTTTCTTTTCGTCAACTCGTTCTCCTTGGTATTTGGAAGTTACGCCGTAAAACGGAAGCGTCCTGTTAAATCCGTAATTAGCTCTTCTTCAATAGCGTCTTGCCGTCCAAGAGATTCTTATCTCACGCACGTGATGAAATATTCAGAAGTTATTACAAATTAAATTCTATAAAATTCTATAATCTATAATCTATTTTGTATTTATTTATGTATAATTCTATAATCTATTTTTATTTATCTTTTTTGTCATATATTATTTATTTTTATTTATATTTCTTGCGTGTTATAGATTTGTATAAGTACACACGTACATTTACACACCAAGTACAGTCACCAAGCACTCAGAGGAATGAACCATTAATTAACGCTTGCGTTATAAGCACGTCGTGTAAGTAACGTAATATCGTGTGCCAACTCGCCGATTTAACGAAACAAAATCGACTGTCCCCTATTAAAGTATTAGTGATCAATTAATTATAATCATTATGGTAAATTACTCGTGGCTGAAATATTTGATACGCAATTGTTACTATTGCGATCGGAAATTGACTCATCATTTACCGGGAAAGGATAAACTCGAGCGGGCGCGAACGAGCGAGTATAATTCGCGATAATTACGTTGATGCGGCACTTTTGAGAGTCGGCACGATACGCTTCCGCCCGGCGGAATTCCGTATTTCATTTGCCTCTAGCAAACAGGATCCGCACTACCGTTGCGGTGGGACGGTGACCGTTCGATTCCGTTTCTCTTTTTCTCCGCGCTTCACGTTCGGCTTTTCTTTCTTTTTTTCTTTTTACACTCGTCACGTGAAAGGGAACGAGGCGAGAGCCGGAGCACCGTGGGGTGCGCGAAAGGGGTGAACCGCACCACGTGGTTGCCACGCGCGATGCACTGCGTGCACACGGAGGGTGATAGTGGCCGCGCAATTTGCACGCCACTCGATATTCTCAGAAGCGAAATTTTACGGAAATCATTTTCGTCGGAATTACGGAATCCCGTGGAAATGCGTATTGCATAATACGTTGTCGAATGAATATTTTATCCTCGCGCTGTGTCACACCCTTCTCTTCGCCCCTTCTTCCGAGAAACGTTGACACGCGAGAGTAAATAATATTATTTCAAAGATTACCAGCGTTAAATTTATATATCGCGCCATGTACTGCATTTGCACGTGATTTATATTAAAATAATACATTACGGTGCAACATCGCTAATGAATATGTGATACGGTCTTATTGTATGCATATACGTATACACGTGGTGTGGACGTGTGCATGTTAAATGTTTACACACGTATGTCACAGCTCTGCCACTCTCTATCCTCACTGATCCTCCGCGCTATCGTGCACGCTAGCGGTTAGAGGGAGTGAGAGTCAGCCACTTACGTTCAGCATGTAAACACGTTGTCTGCAAACATCACTTTTAGTTACCCCTTTAACTCGATGCATAAATACGGCACAGGTGTATGCACGTTTTGGAACGTGTTGCGCGTTATTATCGGTACGCGTACGCATCGAATAATTTCTTAAATAAAAACATTATATTGCAGATGTATAAATAAGAGACTGACATTAGATAATTATTCTTACCCTCTAAATTTCTTAGAGTGAAATATAACTCTAATCGAGTGAAAATACTGCCACTCTTCAAGCGAGAGTGAAAATACTGCCACTCGTAAACAGTGTAAAGTCACTCAAATTCAAGTGGATTCGATCAATCAAGTGTTTGAGTGAATTGCCGCTCTAAGAAATTTAGAGAGTAATACTCGAGAGTATTATCGCTGGTATCATGTAACGCACTTAAATATTCTTACTTAAAAAAAAAGACAGAATTATTATAATGTACCAATTCTATTATTCTCTATTCGAGTTAAAGAGAGAAGAGAGAGCAAAAGTCAAAAGATCATAGAAGTATAATTTAATTATCCGAGGCGTCTTACTCATCCATGCGTAGCGAGTAAACCCCGCTGGCATCGATCAAACGGCCGGCGCGAGCAGACACGCCGAATTACTTAGCACACGCGCGAATGCTAATCGCGGCAAATCATTCATTCCGTGGATCGTTCGATCGGCGAGCCGGGCGGAATACTAATAGACATCCAGGAGATTTACTGCCATTCTTATCTAATGTAGGCGCATTAAAAATGGCATGTGCTCTACGGAACGATCACGAGAAACGGAAGAAACAAAAAAAAAAGCGAAAAGAAAAACGGGACATCCGCCGCGCCGAGATCGCGAAGTCGCCTGGTTACGTAAAACGCTGCCACGGACAGATGACACCGCGGTAAGAACGTTGAATTACGCGTTTCCTGCCTAACCGCCGGATTAATATGTACGTATGCCCGATCATTCGACGAGTAGGCGAGTGAGCGCTTCCGAAGGCGCGTATCGATTGCAGTCGTGCGCTTTGCGAGTCTTTGCGAGGGACGGCACACTTTCCTTCATGCCCGGATGTTTCCCGAGAATGTGTCATTCCGCGCGCGGTAATCGTGAACACCTGCACAAGAACGGAACTCCGGTTCCGAGCGAGGTTGTCCTGAACTTGCGCGATCGCGAACATATTGAAATTAAAGTCCTCCTTTTCGAGCCGCCACTTTTTCCGAGCTATGTTCACACGTTTGTAGATATATAAGAGATACATGGCTGATGATCTGGAGGATCGCGAGTATGAATTGCAAATCGGTAGCCGTCAAACAGGCGTGATCTTAGTAACAATGTAGTACGCCGTCCCGTTCAAGGCTAGACGTGCTTTAGCTGCGCCTTAATTGGGTTTAACCATTCTAAGCTATTCGCGTTTAAGACTTACACAGGCGTCTGTAATGCCTCAATTATTCTTGCCGCATAGAGGCGACATGTCATCCACGATTAACCGATTTAGATGCTGATAGCACATTATAAGTCCTACATGCGCACCGTTTAAGATAAAAATTATCTAATTAATTAGTTGTTCTAGAATCCGCTATACTTAGGATTTATGCAAATTACGCCGCATATCCGCATTAAGAAAAACAGGAAAGACCGAAAGGATACACTGAAGACGTTTATCAGATATCGAATAAGCGTTCACCTTGACTATACTTGAAAAGCGCGTTGTTAAATGCCGCGCATGATCGCTGCTGTCAGAAAAAAGATGCTCGGCGTTTAGAGGCCGCGAATTGAGAGAGAGGTCACCTATCGAGAGGTATAGCTGCCAGCTAGAGCACGAGTCGGCGCTAGAGAAGGGGATTACCAGAAGAGAGTGAGAGAGAGAGAGAGAAAGCGGGCAGGGGGAAGGGGGATCGGCGCGCGAGCTATCGTGACAAATACGCACATTGTATCGTGCGTGTGCTCTCTGTGTGCGTCCTACATAAACGTGTTCGCGGTGCGCGGGGTACAGTCGACGGCAGTGAGAAAGAGAGACGGCGGCACATACAGGAGGTAGTAGAGGTGGATATAATATTATATCGAGAGTAGGCGTGGTTTAAAAAAGGGGGCGGTACCCGCGATACTCATTCTCTCGCTCTTTCCCGCTCGCTCGCCACGCTTCCCACCTCTCTGTCTCGCTCTATCTCCGTCATCTTGCTATAATGCTCTTCCCTCCCCTCCCCGCTTCTTTCTCTCTCGCTCGGTGTGTGCCGTGGCATCGAACTCAGGACCGCGGATCCGAGTCCTTTACACCAACACATTCGGAGCACTTTAACTCCGAGAGAGCGCGGCGCGGTCTCTAACGAAGAAACGGGAGCGGGGCATGTTTATAGATAGATGCGGCGCGGGGTGAGAGAGATGCAGCTGCAACGAGGCGAGCGGTATCCGCTTGCTATATCATCGAGATTGTCTCTATCTCATCCTAATGTGCTTCTTATGTGTGCGTACGTGTGTTGTGGCCTTCCTCAGCTTCCATGTGCGTCGCGTTATAGATGAAACGCCCGACGTGATTCTTTAATCACCGATTGTGAGACGCATGAAACTGCGTAGAGCTTTCGGCCCTCGTCCTTGCCCCTACGCGAAGGTTTCTTGAAATTTCTTGGAGAGGGACGATCGCGTATATTTCCTCTCCGTTCGCCTACGCATCTGCATCGTATTCGTAAGAATGCGCGCCTTGTACATACGTATTGCGTATCGCGATGGATATAATACTTACGTGCGGCGGCACGACGAATACCGATACGTAAGTGTGCGGCTGCAGCGCGCGGATAGGAAGGTGCCGGCGAGGTGGAAGGGCCGCGGGAGACCTCCGACCAATGATATTGTGCGGTTTTATCTCGATACGCTTATCTCTCGGTGCACGAGCGTTTTATATCCGCGCTCGGGTGCGCGCTCCAACAGCCGCCGGGGATGTATTGACCATGCGTGCGCGCACACGCGAAGCCCCCTTCGTAGGCGTGTACCACGCGTTGCTATATTTGTATAAGCTTTGCAATATTATATCTATTATTACATCTGCATTGTATAATCAATGCTACGTTCTATTGCAATTATTTTAAAAATGTAGACAGTGATAGTCGGCATTGAATTGTAAATAGTGACTTCCGATGAAACTTGAAAAATGGGGAGGGATACAACTAAAAATGGTTATTAATACCGCGTCAAAAATAACAAAGCGATACTTTTGCAATATCGCTGTCGGTGCATTATTGATAGATGCGGTGGTAGGGATCGTATTCTTTGGCAACGGTATGACGGTTTCGTTGTGATGACGTATAGATCACAACACCGGATAAGACCTGACGAGGTTCGACGAAATCGTAATTGATCCGACGATATCGGTGAACATAAAGGGTTGCGACACTATCCTTCGCTCGAAGTTAACGTTTTAACGACCGATGGATTTTATTGACGCCACTGATCGCTGAGATACATGCGTTCGGTTTTTCCGAAATGTCCCGTGCGCGATTTAATCGCGATTCGTTCAATCTCTCCTGCACGAATAATTTTTGTATTAAATATTTTGAAATCTAATTGGTACATAAACCGTAAAGGCTACAAAAATTCCGGCGTTATTAAAATATGCGGAGTATCTTATTATTACGCCGGAATATATTGTAACAATCATTAGCGAATTATAAAATAAGCGATATTAATACGGAATGGCTCAATTTGTAATTTATTTATTTAAACCATGGGTTTCTCATTATCGCGACAAATATATTATCCGGCGAAAGTACGAGGCAAAATTAGAGATATTAAAATATCGATGCAAAATTTTTATCATGCTATTATACTACTTGCATACTTTAAAATGCCATAAAAATCGATGCGATTTAATTTTGTCAGCAATCGTCATATTGAGTCGATCACATAGGCATGAAACACGACAACGGTATCGTTTAATGAATGATGGTACCAACACATCGTGGGGTCGCCGGAAATATTACACATATTTTGTCACACTAATAGCCGGGAACTTCCGTCCGGTTTACAATCGCAGTCCCATTCGGGGATGAGCCGATGCAGCGCGTCGAGGTCATCAAAACAGAAGCTAGGCGCAGCCGCGACACTCGCCTGGGATCGCAGCGGGGGCTCCATAAAAATATTTTTAGACACGGGGGGAATTCTCTTTGGCTTTTCTCTCTTTCTCTCTCTCTCTTTCTTTTCCTTTTTCTCGTTGACGAGAAGAAGCGCCACGTATATAAAAAAGAAAAAGAGCAAAGTCCCCACTGGTGTGAACGGAGAGGAAATGGCTTAGACGACGATCGGATTCGAGGAGAACACGTGCAGTCGATACGTCTCAGCTGCAGCTCACGTCGAGACGGTGCAATCCGAAGAATACGAGAAACCAATTTTCGGAGATGTCTGTCACCCCCTTTGATTTTTCTGGCGAAGTACCTTCACACCGAGATTGGGACCACGTGCGACGCGCTATTCGGTCCTTGTTTTGTTCGTTCCACGATTTCGAAATACTCGCGTCGCGACAGATGCCTATCGGATTATTTATGCAGCAGGTCCCGAAAGTTGTAATGGAGTTTACTTTAACTTGGTTTGCATCATTATCGGACTTCTCTATCAATTTTAATTATAAAATCTATATTTATTTGATAATTGTGAGAGAGAGAGAGAGAGAGGAGAGAGGGGGAAAAAATTAATAAATTTTAAATTAAAATCTATATCGATTAATACTTCATTGGATTGATGAGATTACAAAAAGAGAAAAAAATAAACAATTTAAAATGTTAAAATAATAATTTTAAAATTAAACTGCTATTTTTTTATTTGTTGAAGATATGGTGTAATTCTTCAGTTTACGGAATGAAGAAAGTTGCTCGATAGCTTTAAATGATAACTCATGACTCTACATAGGATTAACATATAATACATCCCAGCAACAAGTGATCCACGTGCGCCACGACGGAAGTTCGACCTCGTCGTTGTCGTAATACAAAGGCAAGCACGCTGGTATCGTGTCACAATAGTTAGGCTAGATGCCCTACAAGCCAAGTTCACCTTTTAACCCTCCTATTACCTTCAGTTCCGCGGCATTCCCTTTTCACACACCGTTTATCTACGCTCCATCGCCATGTGATAACAAAATCTATTAAGGTTCTTTGGAATTTTATCAGAAAACTAGAGTTATACTTTGGCGCAAATACTCGAGACTTTTTCTTCTTGAAGTAGTTTTGGACAAATAAGTTTAATCGAAAAGTATCTTCACAAAATTAGATCTCAAAGTTTATTTCGCATTTGCTGAACTTTGTTTGATGAATTAATACGCTGTTTTTATTTTTCGACTATTTTTAATTACATATATAAATTTTTATTTTATTGATCCTAGCTGTTAAAGAGATTATTTATACTTATAACGCGATGATAGAGTCTACAGAGTCATCGAATTTTAACGATTCAAGAAGATACGTTTACGTTTGGCCTTTTTTGCCATCTGCTCACAGGGCACGGTCTTCTACCCCTCGGGATTCGATTCAATAACTTTTGTTTACAATTTTCACGCGCAATTGGAATCGAATGGTTGGAGTTCATAGATCGATCGTACGTAGCGTCGTCGACTACCGAGAAAACGCAAGGATCACTCATCAAACGTAGTAGATCGCTTTTGTATGAGAGCGCCGCAAGTGCCGAGTCACGCCTTGACAAACAGGGATGTCAAACAGATGTTTCGTGCCGACCTTTCTTTGGGCCTGTGAGAGAACCTGACAGATACTTCTCTCTTTCTCTCTTCTTCTGCCCGTAAACCATGCAGATCGTTCGCCTTTCGGTACTTGAAGCTTGAACAGTGATCATGCGGTTCAAGAAAACGCGGTAGTGATTCGGAAATTGAATTGTATTTTTTTTTTTGAGGGGAAGCTTTTCATCTGCACGAAGTCACGCGAGAGTAAAGATCCTGAAAGAGACTGCACGACAAAGTGATACGACAAATTTAGGTCAGTCCTTTGGTCGTGAAGTTTCAAATAAAAATGATTTTTATGACAATCAATTAAATATAAGAATAAAGTAAAATTGTATATTACCGTAAAGAGCTTACGGTTCAATTGCCAACTTTGTGTAAGCATTAACGCGATAGTGAATGATTCAGGAAATAGAAACCGCGAGATGCATGTGTACCGTCACTCTTCAATATACACAGTTACTTTCCCATTTTGATTTACGCGTTTTCCAAAACTCGATAATAACAACACAGTTAATCGTTAAGCATGGTCGGCAGGCCGTTGAATAAAAAATTCCTAATATTTTCCGCGACGCGAATCTCCGTGTTTCCCCGCATAATTCATCGCCCCGATTTAACGGCTGCGTGAAATTCGTCGCGTTGCGGGCCGGCACGCTTCCGAGGGCGGGATTTGCCTCGATTTGCGATTCCACGGTGAAAATGTTCCACCGAATTCCAGTGAATAAATCCGGGAGCGAAAAACGTCGAAGTCCCGACGGCGTATGATTGGCTGTCGGCCATCGGAATCGGACTGTTCGTTTGAGTTTGGTCATTTTGGTCGCTCAGTAAATAGAGATTTGACAGGCGACGTGTCGGGGTCAGCGTTGCACCTGACGCCGTCAGCGGTTTTCGCCCTCTTTCTCTTCCGCGCTTTTTCTCCGGTTTTTCTCTGTTTTTCATTCTCTCTCTCTCTCTCTCTTGCTTTGGTCCCCTCTCACCCTAGGCGGTGTTCTCGCACCCCGATAACTTTCGCTCCTCGCGCGAATATTCACCCGGCTATTTCTTGTGACTCGAGATAATCGCGAGAAATTAAATCAACCCTAAGATTGTACGACAAAAAATTGTCGTTGTTATCATTTGTTAGAATTAAACGAGAGAATAATTATTTAAAAATATAACTTACTTACACGCGAATACCTCTTCTAGCAAAATTCTTAACATGGTACTCACCTGTAACAAAGAAAACAATTTGATGTAAAAATCTTTATTATTGGAAAACTTAGCAAAATCGATTCTTTTTTTTACGGAAAAATGGTATTAATTTTATCAATATTTATAGGAGTTCTTCAAAGTACAAAAAGCCAATTTATCATACATCATATATTATCAATTTATTATTTATCATACGTTAAAAGATACATATTACATAAATCTTCTACATTCCATAGACGGTCTTTTTTGGGTTTTGCTTCTCCGTCAATGTAATAACTGAAATTATAGCTATCCGACGTTTCTGCGCGTCTAATATTATGTCAAATAGAACGATATTAATTATCTCGCTAAATTATTTATATATGTGTATATGTGAGTTTGGCGCGCGTATGGTTTGTGTACGTGTGTATATGTGTGTATGTGTGTGTGTGTCAATGCAGCAAGAGCTATCATTACACATTGCACGGCGTTACTCTGTCGTCAGTGGTGCATTAGGCAACCGGCACGAAATTCGTTTTATTAAGGAAACGTTGCACTTCTTTCTCGAGTACAGCTGCAGCACCGCTAATTGCAAAACGCTTATCTCGCAATATCTTTAGTTGCCACGTTTGTGGCTGCGCGAATTCGGGACGGTTTGTAATCTTGCGAAGAAGAGTGCATATTAGCTGTATGTAACACATAATCTGTAACATTATTACATTACAGGCTACGACGTTGTTACACTTACGTATTTTTTCGTCCTCGTATATTTTTATACGAAGACATATAATCGCATTTAAATTTTAAGAAAGTTAATCTCGCCAGAAATATAAATTTGATGAGAGCTAAGGTACTATTTAAAGTTATATTTTCTGATATTAAATTCTTTTTCAATTTAATACTTCATAAATTGTTATAAAATGAACGAACAGTCTTTTATTTTTTTATATTTTCATATTTTTAATGGCGGGATTATATAAAAAAGATCAGTGCTATCCCGAATCAACCGAAAGATAATTATGACGTGATAAAATGAAAGGGATCGATGTTTTGTTTGAAATCGAAGTCGATCAAATGACTTTGCGAGCTTTCTCCTCTCTCTCACAAGGATCGTTTTTCACGAGCCACCTTTAGACAATCATCACTGTCGTCCCTCTTACCCTTACTAATGTCGTCCTTGTCGCAGGTACACGCTCTATGCTGGCAGTGCATGCGAATACAATACTTGAATGTGTTTATAGAGACAAGATCGACTGGCATGTTGTTTAATGTTGATTCCGTGGTGTTTAGGTGTCACCGTGCTCGTTAGATAAAGCTCTTAAGATACCACCACCCACGCCGGAGCACCAGAGTATGCGTATGTTTCGCGAATTGAAGAAGCAATCGTCATGGAATCGATCGATATAAAATTAATTTCGTGTTGGCATTTTAATTTAATGATATGTATAATTTCTGACATTTTTCATAGCCAATGTAAGAATTGATATCATATAATATTGCTCTAACATTATATATATTATGATAAAATTATATTAAAATAAATGTCAATGAAAGAATACTTAAATAATTTTAATCTTTTTTTATTCACCTATTTTTGATGGATGTTTATCATGTTAGATTAATTTAAAAAAATATTTAAATAATTTTAGTTTTTTTTATTCATCTATTTTTGATGAATGTTTATCATGTCAGATTAATTTAATTTAATTTAACTTAAATTAATTTATCATTTTATAATTTGCATACCGACAAAGGAACGTTTAGCGTGATCTGATATTGTTTCAATAGCGAAAGATTATTACAGATTGATTTCGCAGCGGCTTCGAGACTGTGAAGTCGAGATCGAAGGTGTCGAATGCGCTTTACCGAGGAATAAAAACATTTTTAATCATAATAAGTACGCGCCGCGCCTTCGCAGCGCTATGTGTTTTGTCTTTCTCATGGACCATATCGTATCGGGTTGGCTTATCAACTTCGATACCATTATCGACTCGAATTGTTCTCAGTGGTCACTACCGCTGTGCCGGAAGTGTGGTATCGACGGTATTTGTACGGCCCCTATGCTCTCCTCTCTCTCTCTCTCTCTCTCTCTCTCTCGCTCTCTTTCTCTCTATACATATATTACACGTTGCTTCTCCATTACTACTCAATTCTACTCATCAAAGCCTCATAAAATACAATCCACATTTCAATCTTTTCGTATTTTACCTCTTATCATACAATTAAGTCACGAATGCACTAGACGAAAGAAGAAATTATTATCTGTAAAGTGTCTTCACTTTGATGATAAATTTCTGGATCGAAATCAAATTAAAGTAATCGAAAATTCTGAATTAAAAATTAAAGTAGAATTTTGAGATCGTTTTTATTAATTTAGGATAATCAAATTGCATCAAATATCATAATTGAATTTTATTTTTTTATAAACAAATCTTTTTATCTCTGTTTTGATGAAAATTGATTTTGCTATATATTTTATGATAACTTTTCTGAAATATCTTTATTTTTACCGTACAAGAAAAATTTCTTTTATCGATTTTGTAATAGTTTAGGGTCATTATACGTTACATGCAAGTATTTGTATTAACACTGTTTACACATTATTCAAGCAAAGTATCGACATCCTCTTAATCTTACGTTGCGCGATACGAAACGTAAGAACTTCGCTGCTAATTGAAATCAGACAAACAGGATTCCAAACGCAATCTACCCCTAACGATCGTATTCCTCGACTTTGTATTTATGTCGGGAACGAGGATAACTCCCTCGTCCTCATTCCCGGCAAACTTTTCACGACCATTTTCGATCCTCGTTCGAGCACGAGAGAAGGAACGCTCATTATCCCCTCTTCCCCTGCCTATGTACGGTTCACACATCCGCTTCCGGCCGGGGATAATATAATAATCGGTCGACCGGCACAATACGTACGCGCATTATTTGCGACGATAGGTCAGCGCGTGCACGCGCGCGCGCGCGCTCGCAAAAGTAAGAGAAAAAGGAAAAAAAATAGAAACGACAAAAAAAGCACGGAGGAGAGATGGATTCGCGATTAAAGGCTAAGCAAAGAGGATGGAGGTCAGAAACCATGGATTATAGCGTGAGACACGAAACGGGGGCTCATGAGAGCGACGGAGACAGGAGGAGCGCAGAGAGAGACAGACAGTGAAAACGTGACACGGAGCCCGTTTATGTGGTAGAGGTAGAAGATCGAACGCGAGTACAACGCGCAGGACGTCCGGATGTGTGCATGTGAGCACGCTGGCGCGGCAGCGGGGGCGACGATGAAAAAAAGCCCGTGTATTTGTTTAATTATCAACGGTACCGCATTAACTCGTTAATTGAGCGTCAGATGGCGAGCATTGTATCCGGCTGACACGCTTTGTATCCGCGCAATGCATGCTCGTTGTATACGCACACGCCGCTTCGCCACACATGAGACTCACTGCTCACATACGCGCGCGCGTGTGTTGTATGTGTGCGTATGGGAGAGCATAGTTATAGTCGTTTCTTCTTTTCTCTCGAACGTCCGACTAGCGCCGTTCCTTGACGTTTGTTTTTTTTTCTTTCTTTCCATCATTCATTTCTTCACCGACACACAAATGCACACGCGTGCACGCGTACACGAATGTGTGTCGGTGTGGGTGGACGAACGCGCATATTTGTCACACATGTCCCACGTCCGGCGGGTTCGGCAGACAGCGGCGTTAATCGTATGCACAAATAATTAGAACAATGAGTGCGTGCCATTATTCGTGAACAAGGCACGCTTTGAGAGAGACGTCCTTTCTCTCCCTTGCCGCTCTCCGTATCATTTTCCCTTTTCCTTTTTTTATTTCACCGTGTACCCCAAGGTACGTCTCTGCGGAGTACACTGGGAGATCCCCTTTTGTCGATGCGATCCGCGGTATAAACGCGGAGAAGAGAGGCGGCTGTCTCTTTGGGGCGAAATGATCGAATAACTGCCCGAACTGTCTCGCATGCTCCGATTCTTTTTGCATTCCTCGGTCTTGCAATTAAAAAAAAAAGTATCCCGCATCGATACTGCGGCTGAATAAGGCTTTCGGATTGCCGGTTCAGCCGATTTCAATAACCATTCACGTATTGTACATATATAATTAGAATTAGTTGAGAATTTGCATAAAGGTAACTATAATGCCTTTATTTATTGGAATTAATTACTAATTAATAATGTCAAAATTTGTCATTATCTCTTGTTACATGTATTGATAATTGTTGTAGTCTCCATGATGAAAGTGTGAAAGAATTTTCATACGCGTTATCATATATAATTAATATATTAACATTTATTTTAATTCGTAACACAGATAACATATATTAACATATATTAGATATGTGTTAGGTGTATGAATTAACGTTATGTAATCGTTCTCGTTATCAGGTTGTAATAATCGATTGCTATTATTCTAATAATCATAAGTAATTACCTTTAGAAATAATGATGATTAAAATGCGGAATAGATTACTGTAACGCGATTTCCCAGTCGAAACAATTATTTAAAACATTAAAGAGTATTTAATAATATTAATGTTAATAAAATAATGTCTTTTGCTATGTAATTATTCTAAAATTATTACGTCTACATAAAATTACCATCATTGTGCATATGTTGTTTTGTGTTACACAGGGTTCAACAATTAAATAACTATTTCACCATATCGCGTACAAGGCACTTGTTTGCTATTTTTCAATTTTGCAACGTTTCGTCAGGCATTGATAATAATGTAAAATAACAATTACTCTCAATAATATACATTTTGTTGTTTACTCTGATTACATAAAACAACTTATTCCCGCTTGATTCTGAACCTTGATTGGCGTCGCCATATCAGACTTGTTTGTCGCTTTAAGCTTTAAGGGTGCTTAGAAAGAGGGGTTGCGGCACGGCAAAATCTGGAAAGGAGGCAAGCACAAGGGAATAAGAGAGGGGTGGGTGGGGAGACGATAAGCATATTGGTATTGAGTACCGCCAGCTGACGATACTGAATTCAATTTAATGGAACGCCGTGACGCAAAATGGGACCTGCACTCGATATTTATTATATGGCGGTGCATTAATTACCGCGGCCCCGTATTCTTCGGGTATTTCTGCCGCTGGTACGGCGTTAGCTTTCCTTTATCTTCCGTTAATAATAGTAATGATAACGAGTCTAATAATTGGATCCCGCAGATCATTAGCGGACTTCCATCGTCGACTTAATAAATTAGGCATTCATCGCGTATCTGTCGCGCGACCGAAAGAAACAAGTTTAATTAATTTCGATGCAAAATTTTTGATGAGATGAGATGGAGGACACGTTTCGGCGATTCCACTATTTATTCTATAAATGAGATATTGGATTAATCGGTATCTTATAACTCTCAATCTTATTCATCAAGACTTTTATTCGACAAGAATATTGCATAACGAACTTTCAATTGTTGTATAAAAAGATATCAATTGATGAAAAAAATAATGATAATAAAATTAAATTTAATGGAAGTGCATATTACGCATTATGCATAAAAGCAAAAAATTTCGCTGGTAATACTATATCCAGAATCGATCTTACAGTATTAGTTTGAATTCTTAGTTGTTTGTACCTGTCGTGAGCACAACACACGCGATGTTTTCAACAATATACATACATATACATCGATGCAAGTCTTCTCACTTCGTCACAAATTAGACGCTCGCGGGTCCGAGTTTAAAATAATTAAAACGTTCTGGTAAAAGACAAAAGCGGGTTACCTACCCATCAAGCCCTGCGATGATATAAGGGCAGAGAAAAGGAAGGAAGCGAAAGGGTGAGTCGGGGGAGTGGAGGCCGTGGAGAGGTGTGGGATTGGCTCGAGAAGAGGTTTGATAGGCGAGCGAAGAAAAACACAGACTTGATCAAAGTGAAATACGCATTGCCAGCCATGTGGGTAATTATCCTGGACCTTTGCATTAACCCCTTCCTTCTTCTTTCCCGCTCTCAGCGGGCAAGCCACCTCTGGCGTCCATCGCGCACCTCCCTCACACCCTACGGATTTTCCTACCCTCGTACATCGCCGGGAATCCACCTCGGGATTCTGCCATCCCGCGCCTGCATTCCTCTTATTCTCCGTGCTAACTTGGATTCGTTTTCAGTGTACTTTCAGCGGCGTATCACGCTCGTTTCAGGCGCACGCACACGAGCTCAGGTGATTACGATTAATTCTATCTACCGCTGGAATTATAATGAAACCTTAAAACGAAGTCCGGTGATACAGGCGCAGCTGGAATATTTCTCTGGGGTAATTCTCACATAATCAGGATGGAGAATATTCTTCTGAAGGTTCGAATGTTCGCGAATTATTTCGCGTATCTTTGCCATTAAGTTGTGGAATAACTTTCAAAGACGGTATATACAATTAATTATAAATACGAATGTAATAATACAAATTATAAGCAAACAGAATATCAAATTAATTAAGTTATCAATTGTATTTGATTCACTTTTGTGATGATTTCATTGAAACGGCTTTCTCTTACAAATTGCTATAAAATCCGATCAGCATTGTTACTATTGTTATTAAATCTTGTATATCGCAGCAATCAGATTATGTATATCGCTGCTTCCTTTCTAAATATTTTCCAGATGATATGTTCTTAAATAATCGTATCAGATATGCGTAATGTCTGGAAAATCGTAATCTTTTTTACCGCATAGTAAAAATTACACATCTCAGACCGTTTTTGTAATTCCGTTAGTATATTAAAAGCATCGTAATCAATTGCCATAAAATAATGCGTCCGCATACACGTAACTGCATACATACACATACGTACACGCATTGCGGTGCATTCAACACGACGAGAAGGCAGCGCGAGCGCGACTGCCGAGATAGGCACTGCGGATGAGAAAAATAATTTAATTAATCTGATTGAGAATGTTAATGCCTGCCTCGCAAAATAATATCTAAATGAATTAATACCCGCCGTCGGGCACGGTGAAAGAGGGGGTTGCCCAAAGGAAGGATGGCAGGAGCGGCATGGAACGGAGGAAAAACGGGCTGCTAAGGGTAGAAGGGAGAGCTGAGGCAGCAGGAGAGAAGGGAAAGAGTGAAGGATCGACTCCAGCTGGATGCAGGATGAACAGACACAGAAC
>VBVR01004013.1:0-15656 GCA_011638315.1 Tetramorium parvispinum
TATATATATATATATATATATATATATATATAATACAAGAAAAAAAAATAACATTTTGTAGTTTATAGGACCCACTTACCAAATTTCAGACTGACAACTATGTACCAAATGAACCAAATAGTTCGTAGCTGATGTAATCAATTTTCTAAGTCACAGGTCTCCTACTTCGCAACATTCCACTTAAACTAAGATAAAATTAATCCGAGCAATCTCACAGGTTTTGTTAAAAAAACCAAGAGGTTCGGCGTAATTTGTAACGAACATTAAATATTAAAAATTTTTGTACATACGCACATACACATATACACCCGATGTATTATACACATACACACGATGTATTATACACATACACACGCGTAATCGAAAGAGATTTCGAAGCATATTTGTAACAATTTTAGACTTTTAATATGACTCAATTAATTACTAATAATAAAATAATATTTATGATAGACATGTAACACACACTTGTATTAGAACATCTTAAATTACAACGTCAAAGACGAGAGAACTGGGATAAAAAACACTGGAACGCTCTTGTAGCGTATAAGTTCGCAAATAAAACTAGTCAATAAGAATTTAGTCAATAAAATCTCTTTGATGAAGAGAAGTTCATATTTAAAACGTACTGCGATACATTATGTAAAATAATTTTAACAATTATAGCACAAACGTTTTAACTAAGAGCTGAATAATTAGAAATAATTCTGAATGAGTGCAATATAATTGTGGATGTTTAATTATATAAATCCTTATTGCTTTATAAATTACTTCTGACTTAATCTTAATTAACGTTAATTAATTAATATTTTATGTTTACGGAAACTAGCATATTTTAATGAATTTACGTAGCTTTCCATCTCTCTCTCTCGTCTCTGACAATACACAATTCGGCGTTGTTCTAAAATGAATTTCATGTAAAGCACTACATGGCGCCGAGTGTAATACGTACCGGAAATGAAAGCATTTACCGATTCTCGTTAGTTCGAGAAGAAGAAGGAAGGGATGCGACCCGATAATCGTGGTCGCGAGAGAAACGACGCTGGAAGCTCTGCCGAAGCAGAAGCGGCCGGGCTTACATCGTTGATGTCAAACGGAACGTCCAAAGAGTGTCACGTGCAAATTTACGATATGCCAACAAGAAAGTACGATATTTTTCCACCGACGCGATATATCCTAGCTCCGTAGTATTGTATAGCACAACACACAACTATATATTGTACAAGTATAGTTACAAACGCGGATTACTCGCGGTTAATCCACGTTACATTAGTGAGGAACGTCTTCCTCAAGCTCAATAATCTAGAAGGAGTATAGTTACGTATAGTTAGACATAATCACCTCATATAAATAGCGGGACACTTTTGTATTGCAAGCGAACTTCGTAGATGGCAAAAGTACTTTTTCCACCGCCGTTGGAAGACGCAACATAAATTTATGCATGATGAATACTTGCTTATCTCTCATTATGTTATTTCTATTAATTTAATTTCGAAAGAAGAAATTTATCAGGCTATTGCAGTTGAAGCAGCTGGAATGATTACCAAAAATCTTCAATTGGCTGCAGTTTTGTTAATATTTAGCGAGCGAAGATGAAACGAACGTAAAGATAAAGTCTTGAAATTTGCGGGAAATAACACGTGTCGATATCGTTTCTAAATATCATTGTCTCATTAATTTATATCTTTCTATTGTAAAGTAAGCGTTAAATCTTAGGAACTAACATAAAGACGGTCGTAGCTATATAAAGTGAGTGAGACTTCATATTCGCATCTTTAGACTCTCTATGCACTTTTGTAAGACGCGCACGACGTAAAGTAGCGGAGAGATGAACATCGAATACCTGCATCAGTATTATTAAATTTAAGAAGACGAGCATTCGAGACTTAATCGACTCGTGAAGAACTTAAAGAAAGTCCTTCATAGTGGTACTTAATCATTTAAGGTAGAATAATTTACGATTCGTTGATCGCACGACACGCGCTCTTATCTTCTAAGCACTTGCAGGAACTCTGTCAACTCTAATCCGCTGCAACATAAAATAGGATATTAACAGAAAATTAATTTTAACATAAAGTATTTCTTATAAAATACCTTAACGCTTCACTGCGAATTTATTTTATTTTTTTATTGAAATTCATATAATATTTAATCTTTCTAAATAGCAGAGTGATATCGAAGGATGACAAAATGACGTCTAATAGACGTCATTATCCAGACAGCTAATGTTATTTATCCTCATATTAATATTAAAATGTCAACAACTAACGTCAGCTTATTATCTGAGTAAACTCTGTCGTCTTTTGATGTCACTCTGCTATTTGGATTCCGTAACAGTTTATCACTTCCTGAGTGATTCATCATGTTTGCGTATGAGGTAACTCATGATATTTATATATGTTATCTATATATATATATATATGTGTATGTACATATTATATATCTATTTTCTTCGAAGATTTAAGCATTTCCTCGAGCGCGTGCGTGTGCGACCATCGGAGCTTTTGTAAGAAATACCCTTTGTAATGTACACATTATACCTATGTCATGTATTACACGATATACTGTTAATATTAATAAGTAGTATATATGACAAGTATATTCATCTTCGGATAAATAACGCAATCGATATATTGAGCAATGTGAATTATGTGCCAAAGCGTAAGGTAATGAAAATGCCATTGGTCTGATCGCGCCGATAATATACGTCGAGGAGGATTTAGTGCGAAAAAATTTCTAAATCACGCTTTAATTTTAACGGGTCTCAATTCCGATGATCTCGAAAAAATTTAGATCTAAAGTTATCTGCGATAGTCGACAATGCTAATTTATGAACTAATCGAAAATTTGAACCGCTGAAATCGGTTTTAACATTATATCCAACTCTTCCTGGTTCAATAATAACGATTTTTTCCTAAAAGAGATCAAAATTTTAAAACATATAAAATTTCGAAAATATAATTTAATGAACCTAAATAAATCGTGAAATTTGGGAAAATGAAGTTTACAATTGCACAATCAACTCCTTGAATCTTTTCGGCGGATACGGTCAGCTGATGTACATACAAGTTAGTCACATAAGCTCGCCTTGATGTAAGAATTGTTCATCATTAAGAAAATCGATAAAAAAAAAAGAAAGCATTGACGTCCGATATTTGCAACGAAATTTCGAAAAGTCTTCTCCCCCGATTTTTATGAAATTCGATAAACATATCTCAAAAATTGTATTCGAAATTACGTTCAAGAATATCTTCGCAAGAACCTTAACTCAGCTAACATTTTGTTAAGACAACATCCAAGTATTTTTTAATTAAATATTTTACGCAAAAAATATAAGATGCATGAAGCGCTCCTGATAACGTTTGTCTCAATCATTATCTCAATTATGATTTATGCCAAATATCTTCCCACAAATAATATCATAATTTGCCACTTAAGCATTCTCACTAAATCTCATGAAGATAGGAGACCTTTTCGGAATTTCACCTGATATGTTTTAGATATTTTTCGTCGTAGTAAATCATGCGCATTAATGATAATCTCTAATGTTATCATAGTATTTGTCATGATCGCAATGACTAGGGTAATAATCGCTGTAATGAACGATGTCGCTCAAAGTGCCGAATAAAGAAGACGAACGCAAGTCGTAATAACATTTATTCAGAAGCATATGTATTTTACAATAGTGTTTTTCCTAACCGTATATTTAATTTACGTTCAGATGATATCTCATCCACATCGTCGTCTTTTGATACAATGCCCTTAAATATAAAGTTGTCAGAACTTAACATATCAAATTCTATGTGTTTCTATCATTTTTTTACTAGAAAGCTCTTGCTTAAAATAAATTTTTTTTTCGCTAAATTAAAATTGCTGTTTTATTTTTGGCAAATATTTTGTTAATTTCTGTACAAAGCTCAATCAAATGCATATAGCATCGAATAAACATCCCAGTGAGAAATGGTTGATCAAATCGATGTCGAAAAGACATCACATTGACGTTGATTTGATGTCTTTTCGATCATCATTTCTTACTGGGATATATTTTCGTGAAATTGGAGTTTGTAATTGTTATTAATTAAAATCGATGCCATGTTGAGTTCAGTATTATAATTTATCGATAAGTGTTCGAAATTTATTTTCAGTCAAATAACGACGAACACCAGCTCCTCTTTTCCATTTTTCTTATTATTTGAGTTTCCCATATAATTAATTTTTATTTTACGCACGAAATATCTAAAAATGATCGGAAAAAATGTCTTAAAGATATCTAAAACAATATCTTAAAAACATCTTAAATCGAAACATAAAACTAAAGATGTCGTACTATCTAACAATTTAATATATTTCAAAATTTTTAATCATCTCATAGAGACAACTTGAAAATATCATAATGCTAAATAGATATAAAAATATAATTAACGCGTATTGTTAAAACTGAATAAAGATAATTTTATTTCATGGACAAATCTCGAAATCTAAGTGTTATAATTTTACCACCTGAAATTATGTGTATTTAATTTTAATTTTGCAACAAATCAACATCGCCAGTTATACACAGTGATAGTTTCGACTCGGAAATCTTACTTTAATATTCGATAATTTTCTATTTACAAGTAGGTAATAAACAAAATTCTTCAATATTGTTATATATATTATATATATGTATACTTATGTGTGTATGGAATATGTAACAAAAAAGTATTCGGATTCTCTCCATTTTAACATTACAATTTTTATATTTTTTGTTAAAAATGTAAAGGATCTTTATCAACAGAAATATATACTGCATTGATTAAATTTTTTATTAAATTAAGCTTGGTGTAAAAAGAATAATTCAACAGAAATATAAGTAAAGTTTCCAAGTGTGAATGTTAATTATATTTTACTAAATTATTACCTTTCAATAAGAATTAAAATCAGTAAAAAGGATATCGATTGCACATGGTATATATTTCTTTCAACAAAGATCCTATAATATCTTTCCTTTAAATATATTCGCAATAATAAAAAGATTACTTTTTTATATCACTGCATTGTTCCGGTTAAGACAGATGCTATAGATACATTCGGCTACTTACAATCATCTCTCTTTCGCTTCGTAAACATGGAAATTTACAACAGCATTTATTTAAATGAATGTATAAAGTTCTTACAATTATAAAAGAATTTAATGTTATATTAAAATCTCAATAATGCTAAAATCTCAAGTTACAAAAAATTTAACAATACAAATAGCGCATTGTTTACTGTTATTCAAAATATATGTTCCTTTTATCAATGCTATGTAAATAATAAAGACTTGGAATAAAGCTGGTAATAATCTAGAATAACAACAATAATTAGGCTGTACAGAAGTTCACCGACTATTTAATATCTATCATCAACTGTTTCATATTTATACTTTATTTTCATTATTCTATTTATTTTATGAAATTATAATTAATAAGAAAATAATTTGCGAAAAAAATGTATCATGAAAATTACTTAAAAACTAATTCTGTCAATAATGGCATCGCAATGTAATGGACAAACAATATCATGCACAGTACTGCTATTATAATGCAAAATACAAAATTTCAACAAAATAATTATTTTATTCCTTTTCCATACTCTATGTTACAGTATTTACCTGCAAATATGTTAAAAGGAATGAAATTGTTTTACTGAAAGAAACAAATTTGTTCTTAATGAACAAATGTTTTTAATGAATAAGTTAAATTGACTTTTCTTTAGCGAAAAACGTAACGCAAGATCACCATTTGATGCAGTATTGCAAACAGTAATGGATTAAAAAGCTTTGACAGTTGCAAAGTAAAACTAGTCCACAATAATGGGAAAAAGACATTAATGTAAGGAAGAAATGATAAATAGTGTCGACAAAGAAAAATTTACTTAATGTAAATATATTTATTTACATTTATTATTACACTAAATTTCGTATGGTAAATACCTTTTCCTGAAATTTCGTTGCCTTTATATTACAGAAATCTGATGTATTAAAATGAGGTATTATTATCGCAATAATGCCGAAATTGTTTACATTATAACAGCAGTATTAACAAATCAACGAAAATTTTAATATTATCTATAATTGATTTTTTAATGACGTATCTTCTAAAAAATACAAGTATATATAATAGAGATATGAAGAATACACATTAAGTCTTATCTTGGAGTAATACTCTACTTTTTTCGTAGAGAGTCAGAAAAAAAAGCGAAGCTTTCATTTTTCGTAAATAGACTCAACTGCAAAATGCTATTTCATTTCACAAAAATTTATTCGATTATTCTTCAGTAGAAGTACAATCACACTAGAGATATAAATTAGATATATCTTGTTATTCGTTCAATTCATTTCTCGAAACATCTGGTTTTCTTTAGTGTTAATCTCATATAAATATTTAAACGTTATTACCAGATTGTTGTAAAGAAAAAAATATTACAAAATTTATTTTAAATGCTAATTGTAGTCTTTGTATTTCTGAAAATACTTTTCATTTGTTACATTTGGTGCCAAAACTAATGTGCAAACGATATTCCTGACATACAAATACTAAAATATTTTTGCCATTTTTTAAATTTAATAATCTAAAAACATTCAAATATTTTGCAAGATACGCTTTGCTGCTGAATAAACACCATAATGAAATCGTAAAAAAGGTGATAAGAAACTTTTACTATTAAATTGCATTTCTATTAAATTGCATCATCTGCAAAATGCTACAGTTATTTAAACGTTAATTATATTTTATTAATTATTAAGGCAAAGAATAATACTGGTTAGCACTGAACTACAATAAAACGTACAAAAATAAGAGAACAATAAAATATTTTAACAAGAATGCAGCAAAGAATAAATGAAAGCATTAAAAAAATTTTGTTTATATTATCTGTGCTATTCCAAGCAAAAAATGATAAGTTAAATGTACTGTATTGCAACTTTTAGCATTTAAGAAATTAGTTTTAAAAAAGCCAAAATTTTCTTAAAAAGAAAATTACTTAAATAAAAATTTATAAACAATATATCTGTAGAATTTGATGAAAAGAATTCATATAAGAGCATGTATTAAGTTTCTATTCTAAGACAAATAATAGAAATCATCCCTATTCTGACAAAAATGTATTTAGGTATATGTATATTATTAGTGGAATAAGTTCATGGAAACTATACTCGATTGCATACAATCACTCATCCAAATGTTAAAATGGAATAGAATTTCTCTTCATCGGATAGAATGACTATAAGTGTTTTAAACTTCACCGTTTGTCTTGTGTCGAGGATACATTTATAGAAATGTAACTGCCATCAATGGTTTATGTTCGAGGTACAATAAGCAACACCGTTGTAATGGCTGCGAGCCTCGTGCTTCGGTGAATGTTCATGTAACGTGAATTCTTGCACCGAGCCGCATTCGAAACCTGGACAGTGTAAGCACATATAGCGATCCGGGTTCTCCGAGACTTGCTGCATTGTGTTCACGGCCACAAGCATAACATTATCCGAGTTCGCTGACATCACGTTCGGTGCCAGTTGGTAAGTCATGTTTGTCTTAGATAGCACGTAATGAAAAACGCTTTTCTCGACATTCATCTGCTGCTGCTGCTCCTGCTGCTGTTGCTGCTGCTGCTGTTGCAATGGTTGTTGCGGTTGTAATTGATGTTGAAACTGCAATTGTTGCGTTTGCTGCTGCTGTTGCAATTGCTGTGATTGTTGCATTGGTTGTTGCAATTGTTGTTGTAGTTGTCGAGACTGCTGCTGTGCCAATTGCTGCTGCTGTTGTGCCAATTGCTGCTGCTGCTGTTGTGCCAATTGCTGCTGCTGTTGTTGTGCCAATTGCTGCTGCTGTTGCTGCTGTAGTTGCCGCTGTTGAATCAATTGCTGCTGCTGTAATTGCCGATATCGTATCAATTGCTGCTGCTGTAGCCGTTGCAGTTGCACTTGTGATGACTGTTGCAATCGCTGCGGTTGTTTCTGTTGTTGTATAGCACGCGATAGCAAATATGATGACGGCGGCGGTCTAGGCACTTGATGAGTATTTAGTAAGAACGGTCTAATAGCTACGGTGCCAGTACTCTGCTGTTGCTGGGCAAGTTGAACTGGTTTCTTTAATGGAGGTTTGACAAAAGGCGGCAAGTTTTGATGATAGGCTGTCTTTTGTGAATCATATTGCGGCATAGCACTGACCTTGTTCAATGATGTCACTTCACGAGATGGCGTTGGTTTTGGGTTTACATTTGCAACCGTGTTAGATTTGGTCGAATTTAGTGGCTTTACTCCGGCCACTTGATATTCTCGAGACTTAGCAATGTCGATTAGTCGACTAGGTGTATTAGGACGCACGTTGTCGGATGAAGATACGTTGCTGATCGGCGCTAAGGAAGGCAGAGGACGATTCTGAGTCGATGTTGTAGGCATCTGTATCTGAGGATTGAATGTCGGTTTTGCTGGCCAAACTTGCTGTACGTTACTGGATAAAGATGCTTGACCACCAAATGCTTGCTTACCTTGATGAGACAATTGAATATTGTGTTCAACACACATCGTCATATGTCCCTTCAAGCTATGCCGGGATTCAAACGACATACCGCATAACCGACAGAAGTGGTTCTCCAATGAGGGCATGTTTGTCAGTTCCGCCAAAGACTTTACGCGCAAGAAGGACTTAGGCACAGCGCTCATGACGTTTGTCGATAACGCTTCATTGGGCTTTTCTCTCGAAGAGTTCGCGTTTGGCGATCCTGAGTGAGCTACTTGATTCTGGAGAGTCTTGTTTGCGTAGTCGACTTGCGCATCTGTAGTTGAATTATCCTTACTTGCATTTATGTTCACGGACTCCCTCGGAGTTACGTTAACTCGGGCATTTGAATTCGCACTATCATTCATGTCGTTCGAAGTTTCCGCAGATGCAGCGACTGGAGCCGCGTTGTTGGAACACTGCTCATCAGTAACAACAAAATCAGATGTTGCTTTTGTATTTTCTTGCGTATTCTGATTCTTAGTGGAAGGTGTGCCCTCGGTTCTCCTGGCCCCAGTCGAACTTTCTTCACTTTCCGACAACACTATTGTTAGTTCCTCCTCCTCATCCGAATCATTCAAATTGCCATTGCTCGAGTTGCCATTGTTACTTTGTTTTGACTTTGCGACTGCGGTATTAGGCAAAGGAACTCGTACCGGAACCTGCGAAACATTCCTGGTTGTTTGCAACTCTTTATTAGAGCATGTTGATAATTCTTCTGGCGATATCGTCGTTTCATTCATGAATTCATTCCCAGGCAAGAGGTCTTCTAACGAAACTTGCAGTTCTTGTGATTCGCATGGGTTATCGCGTGATTTATAGTTCACAATCTTTCGCGCGACATCTTTTCCATTCTCGAAATAACTTAAATTCATGTAAGGTAAATCGTCTGCGAGAGAGTGCTTTTGCGATTTCGTTTTGGAGCCCGAGTCGTAATAGATTACCTCGCATGTCATCGGCAACTGTTGCATCTCATTGTTGCTCTTGTGCACGATTGCATGCTTCTCGAACAGGTCAACACTGCTGAAATGACTGCGGCAATGGGAGCATATATATTCCTCCCGCAGCGTATCATGGGTCCGCCAATGCTCCTCAAATTTCGGCAAAGATTGCCACATAGTTGTGCATACTTTGCAGATATATACCTTCGTTGAGGCGGTGACTGCCACGCAAGTATAGTGCAGGTGCACATCCCGTTTCTCCTCCGTATGCAACGATGAGTGCAATTCAAAGTGTATCTTATTAAAAAATGTCTTGTTGCAAAATCCGCATACCAGCAGAATTGATGTCCTCCCGGAACTCTGGTTTCTGCTGTCCGAGTATCCACTACGAGGATCGCTAGATGAGGTAGTGAGTTTTGGGCAGACCGCTTTGTGCGATCTCAAAATCTGTGACGAGATGAAGGGCGTTTTACAATCATGGCACACGTAATCGGCTACTTGCATGTATTCTACTGTCTTATTGGTGTCGCTGTCTATCGCCGATAACTTAACAAGTTTTGAGTCGACGTAAGAGGGCCTCGGGAACGAGAGACTGCTAGCCAGGAAGAATGGGTTCTTCGCATGATTCTTGAAATGGCTGTTAAAGAGCTGTCCGAAAGAAGAGAAAATCACCTTGCATATGTTGCAGAAAAAGATCACTGTGCCTGTGCGGTTAAGCTGGAAATGCATCCTCAGGTGTTCACACAGCTCTTCGATGGAGTTCAGTATCTGCTGGCAGACGACACAGAGCAGCTTGGACTTCCTACCGTTTCGTCGGCTCTTTTTACAGAGCTCGTTTTTCGCGGAACGCTGCGTGTAGTGGTTCTCGAAGCATTCATAGCGTCGAAACAGTGTCTGGCAAATGGTGCACATCAAAACTAACTCAATCTGAACGTTCGTTTTCTGTGTCTCGTCATTTGTTTTCGGTCTGTGGCACTCGCAAATAGTAAAGGACTTCGTCGAGTCTTGTTGTGAAGACGATTTAGTGACACTTTTCTTCTCTGTATCCTGTGCATTTCGTTCGACGTTACTTGTTACTGGCGTTGATTGTTTTTGTGAATTATCTTCTATAGTACACTCTTCTGCTGATGAGTTCGAAGTTTTATTTCCTTCCTTAGTTTTATCGTGCTGTGATGCTTTTGAGGCAATAAGATTCTTCGCATTTGATTCGTTCGTATTTTCTGACTGTCTCTTCTGTTTATTGGTAGCATTTTTCACTACTTCAACCTCTCTCCCAATTGCTTCCACCGAATTTTCTCCAACATTATTGGAGATTTGATCGTTATTCTCGTTAGACTCTTTGTACGTAGAACCAATTTCATTTTCAGTTGAACTTTGGGGATTGTTGGTAAAATGCTTATACATATGCTGAAGCAATTGTGGATAGGCATTAAAGACCCGTGAACAAAGTTTGCATGGTATTTTTGATTGTTTCGTCAATCTCAATTTCTCCTGCTTGAAGTTTAAAACTTTTGCTCTATTTGATGAATCTAGATCGGATTTTGATTTCGTAAGTGAACTAGTTTTGGTTTTTTTGTGCAGCTTGGAACGATGACGCTGCCTTTTGACAACTTCTGATAATGATGACAAAGAAGAGGACGGGGTCTCCATATCAGAATTAACAGATTGACTACTCAACGGATGTGAACCATCTTTTCCGTTAACAGAAGAACATTGCTCTCGTGATGGTTTCGAGCTTTTCAAATTTTGACTGTTCTTCTCATTCACTACCGTTTCATTTAACATCGAACTTTTCACGGATTTCGATGCATTGATGTTAGATGTAGGACTCATAACCGCATGTGATTTATGCAAAGTCAAATGTTCCGACAACAATTGGTAACTTTTCAATGACACATCGCACATGTTGCATTTGTAAACTCGTTCCTTTCTGCTTGGTGACTGTTCAACGTCACGTATCTCCGAGATCTTTGACTTTACAGATGTAGTTGACTTACTAGTTGATTCCGTATTGGTCACTTTCTTATGTAATTTTGGTGACATCTGTGATATTTTCTTGCTCGAGTTTAAGGAAGTGCCTACCTCCTTTGCGTTTTTACAAATTACTATTTTAGAAACAGTGCTGTCCTTAGATTGAGTAACGTTACTGCTAGAGATGATCTTTTCAACATTTGCGTCACTTGGAAGATTCTTACTACTGACGGATGACTCGAGGTTGGATGTATCATTACACTCTGTCAGATTTGTCGAGGTTTCTGTTTGTTTCTTTGGCGAAGTCAGTTTTCTAGGAGATCCAACCGGTGTACTGTGTTTTGTGGAAGACATAGATGTGGAAGGCAAAGTGACAACACTCTCACATTCCGCATTCACCGATTTCTTCGACGAGTTACGCGAAGTGGGAAGCGTTTGTAATGTCGATGTTGTCGATGTAATCGACGATAATTGCAAAGAAGCGGTTTTCTTTAACAATCTTTGTGAGACCATCAGTTCGCGGAACGCCATACTTTTGAACGCGGTTCGCCATATTTCTGAACGCTGTGGTGACAAGGAACAATTCTTTTCGGATGATGAGGATTTATTCTGGATAGGCGTAAGCTTGCGATGGATCTTGAATGGTGCATTTTTATCGCTGTTCTCTATGGTTTGAGTATCTGCAACAAAAGTTGGAATTAATAAACATATTAATGTGTAAAATATAAATAATTATGAAAAGATAAGATTAAACAAATTTGAAGAGAACTGTACCTTCTATTAAAGAACTTTCTTCTTCTATGAACGATTCATTTATTTCGTTTGGACTTTGTCTCCTGAACACATCCTGACTCGTATTACGATCTTCCGCGTCCATCTCCTGTGTACTTTTCCTTCGTATGCGTACGCATCTGTACATCTTTAATCTATAAGAGTTACGTTGGAAATTTATCACAGAGGTCATATATTTCTTCGTTAAACGGTCGATCTCGCTTGCTAAATATCTACCATCTTTGAAAGAACAATGTAAAGTTTCCAGTTTTATCATTAGAACTCTAGGCTTCCTGAATAGCTTATATTTCTTCTTTAGTTTATTCAATCTTGACTTTATTATAGAGCTTTTTTTACCATAATTACTGGATGTGATTAATGGAGACTTATTGAGAATATCTTTTATTTTTGAGAGCTTATTACTGGATGTGATTAATGGAGAATTCTTGAGAATATCTTTTATTTTTGAGAGCTCGTCTTCTTTTGGCAAAGTCGACGGAGAATTCTTAGGGATATCTTTTGTTTCTGAGAACCCATCTTCTTTTGGCAAAGTTAATGAAGAGTTCTTAGGGATATCTTTTCTTTTCCAGAGCCCGTCTTCTTTTAACAAAGTTAACGGAGAATTCTTAGGGACATCTTTTGTTTTTGAGAACTCGCCTTCTTTTGGCAAAGTCAACGGAGAATTTTTAGAGATATCTTTTATTTTTAAGAGCCCGTCTTCTTTTGGCAAAGTTAACGAAGAATTCTTAGGGATTTTTTTTGTTTTCCAGAGCCCGTCTTCTTTTAACAAAGTTAACGGAGAATTCTTAGGGATCTCTTTTGTTTTTGAGGGCCCGTCTTCTTTTGACAAAGTTAACGGAGAATTTTTAGGGATATCTTTTGTTTTTGAGAGCCCATCTTCTTTTAGCAAAGTTAATTTGTCTCGAGATTCTAATTCTACAGTTCGCAAATTTCGTAACAATCCCTGTTGGTCCAATTGTTTTACTTCAGATGTGATAACATTTAGAGATTCCGTTTTCCTCTGTCGCCACTTAATAACATCTGCATCTTCCATTTCTTCTAATCTTGTTAAAATAACTCGCGACAATTTGCAAGTAATTTGTTTATACATTTCCATTTTATCAAGCCTTTCAAGAGATTCCCTCCTATTATTATCCTCAATCGCTTTCGCATTACGTACAGATGCATCATCATCATTATCATCATCAGATAGTATTCGAGGTTTCTTCCTCCGTACATATAGCTCTTCAATTTCACTGTCAGACGAAATAACTTTCTTTTTAAATTTCCACTCATTCAACAGTTTCTTTCTTTTCGCTATAAATTTCAATCTTGAATGATTCAGTCTTTTCGTTTCCGTTTCGTCACGTGAGGATGAACAGTCAGACAGTTGGGATCTGTCGCTACGTGATCTCGATACTGTGTTCTTGTTTGGTGATAATGAGAGAAAGGTATTTTTTACTAAAGGTTTATTATCACATATTCTATCCTTTTTCCGTTGAAATACGTATGGTACAGTACGTGCGCATACATATACTTCATCGTCATATGAATCTTCTTCTTTTTGCGTTTCATACGTTGTTGAAATGCTAGTCTCACTCTGTGCATCTTGCCCATTCTCCTCATCATTTTCATGTGATTTCTCTATTACATGCGATTGATTATATGACTGTATACGCATTTTTCTATTTTCTCTATCTTCTAAAGATATCGATCCGGTTTCGATAGCAGGTTCCATCTTTGGGAATTCTTGTTGAGATTTTGTTGAAGATTTTCTTGATTTAGCAGATTTCAAAAACCCATATTTCCACTGACAGTATCGCCTTTTCTTAGTTTTAACTGAATTTGTTTGGTTTTTCTTTCCCTCTGTATTTGGTAAACGTATAACCTTTACTAAAATATCTTTGTTTATGATATTACTGAATTCTTCCTCTTGGTTCGAATCCAACGTCAAATCATTCATTTGATCCGTCACGTTTAAACTCGTGTTCGTTGAAGTACTTGGGATAGCGTCAAACAGTTCTTCCTCGTCAGAGATATCCATCTGTAATATATTTAGTGTGAATGTTATAAACCTTTCTTTAAAGTATGCATTATACAAAACATCTTGCACAAAGTGTTAATAACTAAATTGTTTTCTTCAACACTACCAAACATAGCAATTGTTATCAAACATGAAACTCATATACAAAACAGATAGAACATTGTCTACAGAAGCTTGTACTTTAAAAAAGGCAAAGCAAGATTTTTTTTCTATTTAAATGAAGTTCAAGTAGAATAATTTTTCATGTCTCATAATTTTTCATCTAATAAAAATTTAGAATGCTCTTAATTAGAAGAATAAATTTGATCGAATAGCATTTCCTTGTTTTTTTGTATCTATATGAAACAAATTACTTTTACACAAACAATTTAAATATAACTGTTAAATATAACTGTTGGTCTCGATCTAAACTTACAACCTAGATTAATCAACTTATTAAAATGTTTGAGAAAAAATTTATAAACAAGATTGGAATATGTAACTAGAAATACAATTATGAGTTATAAAAATGATCGACTCTGTGTTTTACTCTTTAAAAGTAAGTTATTACTTAACGTAACTATCTGTCGACAAATCTTTCATCAAGGTTATCATTAAAATAATCTCATCACATTAAAAGAGACACATTCAAAAATTTTGTTTCCTTGTTTTTTTTTGTATCTATATGAAACAAATTACTTTTACACAAACAGTTTAAATATAACTATTAAATATAACTGTTGGTTAATCTAACCTAGAACCACAACATTCAGTTAAAGGAAAATCCGGTTAAGGTAGAATTAACGGTACACAGCTCCTAATCCGGTGCTGATATAACCATGAACACTAGAGAAAGGAATTCCTTTTTAAAATCTTGAAAATCCGGTTTATTGCTTCCAAGGCTACGTTCCGAAATTCACTGCCAGTACTAAAAATATATAATGTATGTACGTGACTCAAACTATAGATTTGCAGTACTGGCGGTGAATATCGGATCGCAGCCTAGGTGTCAAAAATTTGTATTATTATTCACTTTCGCTTCTTCTAACCTAAAAACGCCATCAATATCTCGGCACAGCGAAGAGAAATGAATCGCAACTTTCCAAAGGCTCCACTCACCGCCGAGTCATGTTTAATCCATGCGACATTAACTACTGATACAACAAATTCTTCTTAACCAAATCCAACAGTGTCATTCAGTTCTCAAGCTGGAACACATAGCGTGAACGCAATAGGCAGGAGACAGGCATAAGTTGAAAAAGAACCAGGTAGCGATTGTGTAGCAAGGCAAAAGGAAAAGACTCGTAATCCTGACTCACTTCACTGTTATCGAGCTGTGGAACGGGTACTAATTCGTGACGGTCCACTCGGAGTACCTCGCGCGCGCTCCGCGTCTACGACAGAAAAACAGACACAGTGTGCGACAAAAATGTG
>VBVR01004014.1:0-15653 GCA_011638315.1 Tetramorium parvispinum
GCATAAAAATTAATAAACTTATAAGAAATTTTTAATTTTTGGTCCGCCATATTGGATCGGCCATTTTGAAATTTAAAAATCCGACTTCAGATTTGTAATCAGCGACCCAAAAAGCACGGGTGTACCAAGTTATATTCAAATCCGTTAAAAATTAGAAGAAATATTCATGGTGCATCTATAGATGTCATTACCAGTTGTGGCACTTTTTATTTCGCGTCTATAGACGTCATTACCAGTGAACCGGTTAACTTAATAATAATGTTTTTGTGTGAATTTTATATGCTTTTTCCAATTCAATAAACTGCGCGTAGATTATTTATTAGTCTTAAAACACAATTCTCTAATTAATCGATTTCACTTTTAATGCTAATAAACATCCTTTTAAATTACTATAAAGAATTTATTGCGAAAAATATCACCCCAGTCAAAACTTCTCTCTAAATCCGTGATAAACGATTTTATTCAACCACTGCGATATTAAAATTAATGAAACACGTTTTTTATCATTATTAATCGTAATAAAGAGAATCCTTTAAAGTTTTTTAGAGAGAGTAGATTCAGAAAAAGAAATCGCTTAGATTATAATAAAAGCAAAATTTTAATAATTTTTAGTAACAATTCTTCCATTTGGAAAGAGAATTTCGCTCCTCTCTTTCGACAATGTTTGAATTGCCTTGTGTGACAGCATAATCGATGTTTAAAAATCGTACTGCAGCTTCATATTTTAATAGGTCCGCTTTTTCATACGCTTGAAATTTCGCGTTTGAAATGAAACAGAAACGCATTCGCGCAGAAGAGATAGAAAAGCGAATAAAACCAAGTGTAGAGAGCGCAGTTTAAAAAAAGAAAAAGAAGCAGAACTGCAAGTAGGTAAATGGTTAGAGTGAAGGACCGACTCCGGCAATACGAGATCACTCGTCCTGAGAACGGCCCCGGTGCCATAGGATCCTGAAATTGCAGCGTCGCCACTTTCGAGTACTCGCTTTACGTTTCGCGACGCTATTTTTATTTCATCTCCTTCGCGGAAAGGAGTTTAAAGAGCTCCGGGTGATTAAGGGCGTAGGACGCACTGAGGGAGTTCCGGAGGACCGAAAAAAAAAGGATGGACTGAACTCCTTCGGGTTAATTGCCGCGTCACTCAGTCCTTATATTTCGCCATTATCAATTCGCAGCGTCATCAGCAAAGCGCATTTATTCAAGGGACAGAAAAACAGCTGAATTTTTCTTCGAACTGATGTATCAATAATCTTTTTTCTCCGGGTGTCAAAATTCAAAAAAGGAAGAGAATCGAAGAAAGATGCATATGAAACATATTTTTTTGAAAGAAAGAGATACACATGAATTTAAAAGATTACAATTAAAATAATTATATTAAATAATTATATTTCAAAATAAAAGATTCCATATATGTAAGAAAAGGTTGTTGTTGTGTCCAAATATATATACGATATTTGTGTTGTTATTTTGGTCGGGTTTCGGTTATCGCCTTTTCGAGAAGAACCTGTTTATTTCGTACAAGACCATGACCGTGTGTTTTTCTAATTCTTTAAGCGTGTTGTTATTGATCTACGTAAAGATTTGACAAGGTGAGAGATCGACTCTCGCGAGCCGGATAATGTAGGCAAACCTTTGACTATATAACCAAAGAGGGAAACAGAGTTCCGTGAAAGAAAGAAAGAGATGACCGCGCTCTTGTAAACATTTCTTGTACCCGCGTAGCATTGTACTTATTGTTATTGTTTTCGAAATAAATCGTTCCAACTTGGGAGAAAAAAAATAAATTCTTAGAATTCCGACCCATATTCCTATACATGTATATACATACAATCGATTAGATATTATAATAAAAATGTAATAAATTATTTTCTCTTAGATACGTGATATTTATCTACATGCAGCTGCATCTGAATGTCTCGTTATTAGCTGGTCTTGCTTTTAGCAGATCGAACAACAGATCGTCAACCGATAACACGGACAATTTTTACACAAATTTTCACTAAAATCCTAAAGTCCTTTTTATCCTGCTTTAATGGGCGCGATATCTCCCTTTTTTTCGCGCACCCTTTACTTATCTACGAGGCGTGCAGCTGCATCTGTGCGATTATACTTTTAGCGAGTCGCCGTGCGCGCGAGGCGGACTTTTTAACAAACCGTAACAGCAATTTAGATAATAGTTCGCCCTCGTATCTTAATGGCCGCTCCTCGTCAGAGGGGCTATGTCAGAGGATCGCATTTTATAAGGCATCCTCCGTGAAATGAGAATTTCTCATATCTATCTAGTAAGCGAGAGACCGAGCGACCGACCGAGCGAGCAGACGAGTGTGCGCGGACTGCTTTTAAATTAGAAATAAATTATTATCTCCATCCCCTGGGGCAAACCCGGGCGAACGTTTCATTCTACAACGACCCGAATTTGCAATACCCTATAGAACATTCAACGTTCACCCGTTTAGATGGGCACTACGCAAGTGTCGCGCGCTTGCAAGCTGCTGCAACAGAGCGGCGATCTATTTCTTTCTCTTTAATCATTCTGTAAATAGTGTAAATGAGACAAGCGAGAGACAAAATTTGAAACGCGTTTTCTTTGAAAAAAAAAAGGCAATCACTAGAAGGAAGATTTGTTGAAAAGTTATGAAAAAGCGTCGCGATAACTATATCTTTATTATTGTAGTTAGAAAAATTTTAATAACTGCTATTGAGGGATAGAAAAAATATTAAAAAATTCAATAAAAAAGATACCTTATGATATATTTTTTAATATGATTGTGAACTCTGTTCTGTAGTGTGAATATAAACTATTTCGTAATTTAATTTTCGTAACTGGAATTACTCGCAAAAAAATTCACATAATTCTTTTCGTGAATTTTTCAGTTATTCCGGCATCAATTGTCTATGGAATTTCACGCATATTTCGAATGCTTCCATATCGATTATCTATGGAAGGCAGTTCCGGAATGTCGCGTGTGTGCATCGATACCCATTCGTATTCCCGCAACATTTGCACCCTCGGCGCAGCCATCGATATCGTCTCTCGAGTAAATATCTGCGCAGGCGAGGGGCCGTTTCTTTCGGAGCAACGTTAGCGTGCAGCCCGCAGGAGCAGAATACGAAGACAGACTCGACGAGGAAAGAGAGGAAATAAGCACCTTCGGGCCCCGCAGGCCCGAATTATCTTTCGGGATTTCTCGAAGATGAGACGTCGCGGCTCCAGGGGAAGGCGGTCTACCAAAGAATCGCCTTGCATCCTTATCCGTTGCCTCTGTTCTGCATTTTCTTGTCCGTCTGCGTTCTTTGTTCTTCGTGTTGGCCAATTTCGATGACTTTTCGAGGCAATTGAGCATGATCGTTATATTACAAAGTTCTGGCTCGTTTCTTTGACCAATCTAAGGATCAATTGACGAGCGGAGGATACTCGTGGTTAAGCAATTATCGAAATAAGAAACTACAGGTTTAAAAGCAATCACGGAATTTCGGTAAGCTTTTTTTCATTTATTTAATTAAATTTGTAGTCAAATGGGAGCTTATCGTTAGTAAATAGATATTACTATTTCTCTTGCTCTATGCGTGTCTATTATTTAATTATAAGTAGCATTATGTAACATCTAAGAGAAATAATATTTACTTTAATATATTCAATTTAAATAATAAAGACTTTATATATTTTTTCAATAAAAATAATTTAAAAAAGATCATACAATCTATATATTTGTATTTTTATAGTCTTCATTTTTTAGCGTTATATTATACAAATTATATTTTTCTAAAAAATTTGTAATAATAATAAACTTTTAATAACAGTCACATAAACAAGGATAAATTATTTTCGAATTGGAGCCATTGAATTTATTTTTTAAATGCTAATTTTGACAATTTTCTGGTTGAAGCAATGTGCACATTTAAAGTCTTACGAATGATTCGATCCGAATTGCTCTCCAGACTTCGCGCTTGCCTTCGGATTCTTCGAGACGACCTTGAAGGAACGCAACGGAGGAGGTTAAAATCGTGACGGATGCTGCGCGAGCGAGCGCACGGCGTTGCTGGACCACCTTGTGCGTTGCCACGTTAACCTTTGACCAACAACCAACCGATGGGAATACGTGCCGACAACTTCTCGAACTCTTAAGCATATATATATATATGAGAGGTTTTACGGAACAAAGGATGTACGCGAACCGAGATCGCAAGGATAGTACCGTTGGATTTTACTTTGTGGTGACTTCGTGCCGTAACGACAGAAAATTTTCGACCAACAGACCGAGTCCAAAATATTAAGTCCTTCTTGGCTTCAAAATAACCGTCAACATAACAATGAAATAACAATTTTGGATACAATGTAATAATAATAGTCATCATATAATGTCAAAGGTAATTTTTCATTTCATGCATTTTATGTCTTTTTAATTTTAATTTGAATATTTATTCAAGACGATGACTATCTGTTTTAATTATAATATTTTATCTTTAGTGTTTAATTTCAATGTTGCTTATTAAATTTTTTTTAAACTGGACAGTTTGCTTTATTGATAGCAGGAATCAAGTTTGCCGAAACTTCAATTTCCAGTTCTCTCGTTTCATCTCCAAGAAATTCCGAAAGATAATTCTAGTTCGGGAAGCTAAGGTACTTATTTCCCCACATCGTCTCCGCTTCCTCTCCTTCTAGCCGCAAGTAAATCTGCCTTCGAAATATATAGGGTGCACAAATTCAAGGCTCCTAGAAACTTAATAATCGTAAAATACAACGATCCCCAAGGAAGTGCGGTTAAAACTCCGTCTTAAGGTACAATACAGAGCGAATTGTAACATGTTCTAAGTTTCTAAAACCTGAAGCTATTTAAAGGCTCTGTATTCAGGGATTCTGGAATCTGAAGTATCACGGAGCTCTAATATCCTAAATTAAAAACACGTACAACTGTAGTAAATTCAACAATGCTGCAGTATAAAGTAGAATAGCAATTCAACGTCACTGAGCGAGGGAGTATACATGAGAGTCCATTTAACGTTCTAAGGAAGTAAATGCACGATCATAATGCAGGCGGGGCAGAATGCTCTCCAGATAAAGACGGGGGTCTAAAAGCTAAAGGCGAATAAATTAAGAGGTCCTTTCGGGACTACCGGTTTTATCGAGTCACCCCGTGTGCACGCTCGTGGTTCTCCGTGAGAACGGAGCCACGTCGGGACCGGCGATGCATTGAAAAATTATGAACGCGGCTCTCTCTCTCTCTCTCTTTCTCTCTCTCTCTCGCGGCTTAGTTTATTGTTCTACGAAGTGTATCCCATTTTTTTTTGCTGCCCAGACTGTGTTAAAAGAGCCGTACAAAGGAAACGTCGTGCTTGTGTTAACACCGCCGGATAAGAATCACCGGAGAAAGGATTTTGTCCGATCTGCACCATTGAACTGAACTTCACGTGCTCATGAATGGAAAAGAAAAATGAAAACTTTCCGTTTCTTAAACTTAACCAAAATTAATTTCCATTATTTGAGACTTTTTGACAAAAAACAAGTTGATGCGCAGGTCAAAAAAATTATATTAGCACATGTTGCCGGTACGTCATTACATTATTATTATATTACAATGTACTGTTTATTATAAAATATGCCATTTAATTAATATTTATTACATTTATTTTAATGAACACCAAACTGTACTGTTGTATCATTATTTTGTATTAATATAGTACAATATTTATTTCAACGTGACACAATTATTTACCAAAATACGATTCCACCACAAACATTCGATATTTAAATCGCGAATATTATATCCGCCCACGTTATTGAACGTTACATAATTTTCAATTTCTCATTTCGAAGATCGGATACAATGCACTCCGTCGGTTCGGTAAACGGAACCGTAGTCTCGTAGGAGAGGAGAGAGTGATTAAAAAGAAGAGAACGAACAAAAGAGGAGAGGCAAGCTCGACAGGCCCAAAGTCTGCCCGCCGGTTCGCTTCCATTTCTTTTGCAGGCCCTCCCGTGACTGCGAGGAACCCAGGATCGTGAGAATCACCATCGAGTCAAGCTTCGCCCAGCTTCTTCCTCGTATTACTTACGTATATATTTAGGGATCCTAATCTCCCGCGCTTTTACACATCGAGGATTTAAGGCTCGATTCGCAGAAAGGGACTTCAAAATTTTTGCCCTTCCCAGAATCCCTAAGATCCTTAGGTCCCTTTGACTTTTGAAATTCCTTTTGTACCCTAAGATTTTCACTTGAATCGAATTCTCGAATTTTAGGATTCTTTTGAATTTCGAAAGTGGATCTTTAAACTCTTATTGTTAGAATAATAGCTTTCAAGTTTCACTCCTAGCCTTCTAAAAAAACTTGAAATTTTTTTTAAATCTTAAATTTTGAAATTGCGTTTTCCTTATTCTAGGATTTTTTTTACGGTTCTGTATTCATAATTATTCACACATAATCCCCTTTTCCTTTGATATCTTTGAGCTCAGAAGTTCCTTAAAAACGGCAATCTCTTTCTTAGACGCAAATCATTTCGCGAGCGACAGTTTGGCGAAATGAGATTTACATATAAATTGAGTATTATCTTCAGAGTGTGGGAGGAGAATGATTCGAAACGGCTTTGCGCGCACGGATGGAGATCATTGATCCCCGATCATTCTCATGCGAGAATAAAGGAGAGGGAGCTTACAGAGGCTCACGGAATGGCATGCGTAGGAGAGGGCTATGCACCTGTCACGCGCTCACCCACGCCACTCGCGGAATCGTAAATTCGTGCCAGGCATTGTCTCGTCGCCGTACGGAGAATGCGTTCTTCATTCAGCGAAATCGTCAAAGCGGCCCGATACGCGGCGTCTTCGATTACCGCGGGAGACAACGCGCGGTGTACGTGACACCGTCATGCATACCTTCGAGTCGCGCCGAAGCATTCGTAAGCGTAATGGGAAATGTTGACGGCAAACTCGCTGCGAAGTGTATTTCGCGAGCGAGACTTTTGTAAACACCGCGTTGCCTGCGGGCGAGGGGATTCAGGGGACTCTGAAGATTAATATCGCGCATTTTTGCATTAACGTGTTTTACGATGATAAAATATTGAATTACCAAGATTTTTATGTCTTCGTCATTTTAACATCTGGCGATTTATATTAATATTAATAGTATTAGTATTATATAATTAATATGTTATATTATTATACATTATACAAATGTAAAACTCTATATTTACTAAAATTTTATATTATAGTAATTATAGTATGCAATAACTATAACTTTAATTTTATTGTACTAATAATATGCTATTTCTACGTATTTTACTTTTTATTTCATTGTAATTATATTAATAGATTATAAAAGAATTTCTGCAATTTATATTTTGTAAGACCCACATTTCCCAACTTTGAACGCCCCAGCTGCTCGTAACCGGCCTGTCAATCTGGGCTAACGATATATTTATGCAATGCCAACAGTACGTCGTGGAGGAGCTTTTATTAGCGGAGGCCACAACACACGCGACCTGGTCACGAAACGCGCGATACGCGCGTGCCGCTCTTCACGTGTGCCTGGCGCGATCCGCACGTATTCGCGAATAAAGTACACAGCCGCATCGTTCGCATCGATAACACGCGGCATCGTCGAACGCGACGGCGTTATCAGACAGCGAGTGGCGGACGGTGGCGATACCGCCTAGCCGGGGAAACGACCGGCGGACTCTTCGGAAAAGTTCCGACGTCCCGGATGAGCGCGGAGCGCGAACGAAGGCCGCCGTGTAATCAAACTTTAGACGTTGCGGATAATACGACGGCGGCGTGACGTACGAAGCGCCGAAGGTACTAAGCCCTAAAACGCCTCCGCGCTCTCTCGAGATAACGACAATGGAAGAGAAACACTCGCGTTTATCTTTTCCGGGACGGGCAAACTTTGAGGGAACATTACGTAAAAATAAAATATGAGATAAAATACTTATTGTTAGTGACGGTATATAATTACACCGTGCTCAAAATGCGCAACGCAATATCGCGATGGCGCGAAAAAAAAAGAATCTCCCGCATGCCGAGTGGCGATTATGGATTTCCGTCTCGTGTCCGACCTTCCACACTCACGCATGGATGTAATGATTTTCAAGAATCATTCCTGATAGATGTTGCTTGCGTAAGCAACCTTCGCGACGACTGTGCAATTTTTCTTCGTGACTTCATTACGCGAGAATTCCAGGCCCCTCTCGGGGAGATAGAACGGCACGGAGTTGTATCTCTCGACTGGCGATGGCTACACTTTTTTCATAAACTATCTTTTCCAGGCCGTAACACCGTACCCTCGTAAGCTCAGCCGTATTATCCGTCACGTATTGTAGAAAGTGGCTCATCTCTGTTCCTCTCACGTGTAAGATACCCTCTATATAACTATGTTACGAAGTGAGTCATGATATCCAAATAATGGGTCATATCTCTTTACGGCAAGCAATGGAAAAAAACTTGGACGGCTTAATGATGCGTAACTTCCTACAATGTTACTTCCTCTGCAGGTGTGACATTGTACTTGCAGAGCACAAGTGCGCAATTCTTTTTTTTCTGTTAATGTGAAGTAGTACATTTGCTTTTTATATCAAATATGTATATGTAGTTTTTAGAGAGAGAAAAAGAGTATAAAGATAGATAAAGTTTTTTGAAACATTAATACTTGGTAAAATATCAAAAATTTCATTACCCGTTTCTAAAACAAAGATTTTCTCATAAATAAGTATGTTTATTTATATTTCAGTAATATAAATGATTTTCTTTAAAACTTGTCTGTGTTTTTAAAACAAAGATTTTGTCATAAATAAGTATGTTTATTTATATTTCAGTAATATAAATAATTTTCTTTAAAACTTTCTTGTGTTTAGATTTTAAACTTTAAGTTATTCGAGAATGAAATAAAAAATAATCCTGGTTAAATTTCTTTAAGTTGTAACATTTATCAAATTATTCTTAAATTAAATATTACTCTTTTGTACTTATCCACTGCACAATAAATATAAATTCGTTTCTATAGATTAGAAATTAATAAATTATTTTAATATGATTACGTAAAAAAATAATAAAAACGTATAATTAAAATGCAGAGTTTGCACATCACTAATTGACTATTAATTAAAACTTTTTTTTGGATGTTTGAATTGGAGAATAAATTGGACAAGGCATCGATCCTCTTTTTCACGAGACCTCCTAAATTTAAATTTCACGTCAATGTATTCAAACCGAATAATCTAGCAACGAGTGAAAAAAACGCAAAATATATTCGCTCACAAGCGGCAGAATATTTTCCCATTTTTACATATATTTAAGCGAATTTTGCGGTGTGCAACGAAGCATTCAAACATGTGTGCGTCAGGATCTTCCCTTTCCTCCTTCTTCGATTCCCCTATCCCTTCTGTCTCTATCACACTGCTGCTCGCATTCGGAAATCTTTGAGTCCTTGGATGTCCGGGTCCGTTCACCTCAGCCATGTCACGCGAGATTAAAGCGAGACCACCGCGACTCGGCTTGGCTCGGCTCGGCTTGGCTTGGCTTCGTTTGGCGAGCCCAAGCGAGTCGAGATGAAGCGAAGGCGAAGCGAGGCGAGGCGAGGCGAACAGCCGCGGACAGCGTTTTAAACCGCGGGAGGATCGTTTCGCTTTTATTGTTGCGCTCGCTCGCACTTTTATATCGCTGCAAGAACGCCACTTCCTCGAGGATCTCGACCACCGACAATGCCGGACGCGGCCCGCAGCAACCCTTTTTTCGACTAAGCCCGTTCGAACACTGGCGAGAGCGGTTAAAGTGTTGTTTGAAGACGCGCTTGGTTTTATAAGAATAACAGTTATCGTGTACGTTTAATTATTAAGTAATATTTAAAATCCTTAAATAATGAAATAAAGAGAGCGATAAACGATAAGAGCTAAACAAAAGAGAAGATAAGAGATAAGAAAGTGATAAGGTTGCGTGTCAAATTTTTTTTTTAGAATATGAAAACATAATGGTAGCAATAAATAAATGATTTTGAATCCTCTTAGAATCTCCTCATTAAAAAAAAAAGATAATTAGATAATATGAGATCATTTAGAGATTTTTCATCTTGTAAATATTGTATAACAGCTTTATAGACTAATAATTTTATAAAATAATGGTAGTAGTACGTCGTAAATTTTCATTCAATAATTATTTCAACAGTCTTAAAAAGATTTATATCATTAAGATAATAATTTTTTTCATTTTACATGAAATGAATTTTGTTTTAAATTTCCTCATTATTTAAACAAATGTCAAAAAGGGAGTAGATAGATCAATCGGCGACGAGCGACCATGCATCGGAGTAAATTCCGCGAATGAATGTTAATCAGACTTTGTCTCTGCATTACTTAAATCGCATAAATTTACGTCGGCGACGTTCGCGTTTTGTTGTCGCGATAAAATCTCGCGAGCAGCGAAAAGCGTTGCGCAAGCGGAGAGGGTGCGCGGAGCGCCGTCATATTTCAACGCACCGGCGGTATCCCCAACTTCCGTTATTTATTTCTGGGAATCTGCGGAATGATTAATCGAGCGCGCGGCAACAAACAGACCGATGTAACGAACTAACTCGCTCGCTCGCTAGCGATTTACAACTCTCGATATTACCATTTCCCAGCGAGCACCTCGCAGAGAGTCGTTATTGCGATTTTCTTCTCCTCTTTCCTCACCTGCCGTCCCGCGGCAACTTTCTCCGTTTCTTTCCGTCTTTCTCTTTCTTTCTCTCTCTCTCTCTCTCTCCACCCTATTCTCTGAGCACACCTCTCGTCGTACCGAACTTCACCGCGAACTTCAATAAGTATGACGCATAAATACGACATTTGTACCTTCTTCGACCGCCGAAGTTGCGGCTGGAAATTTACGAACCGGCCTCGTCTGCTCGCACACACAATTTCAAGAGCGAGCAACGTACATTTTCATGTACAAAGAGCTTCGCACAATCACCAGATAATATTAAACAGGAATAATTTTTGAATTTTTGTTATTGTCAGTTGCGCGTATTTTTTTCTACGCAGTATGTCCATGTCTACCAATGTGGATTAACTTTAATCTTAATTTAACTTACTTTTATCTTTTTCTAATTTAAAGAATTCGGAAAAGATAAAAAGTAAGTTAAATCGAAATTAAAGTTAATTTACATTGATAGAAACATTAATTCCATTATTATCTTATAGTTCCGTGTTTCCGTTTAATCGCCATTTTCCACTCAGTCGCCTTCATACGACAAATTAATAGCTTGGAGGTCAACAACAGGTACAACATACAATTCCGTCATGTTTAAACTGTAAAGACAGTCGTCGCTACATCGACCTGCATTGAGTGACTTCAAGGTTCATCGCTTCGACAAGCTAACATGAGAATTAAGTGCGTACAAGTGTGTACTATGTTATTACGTTCTTCACGAACATATTTTTTTTTTCAATATATCGATCGTAATATTCTAGTCTCCTACAAACTAGATATTTATCATAAATATTTTTCGCGGCTTATATCTGTCACGCAGTTCATATCGTTAAATTGCACGAGTAATTAGACAATTGAATATTATTATTGAATACTATTAAAATAATAAAATTTAAAATAAATCATATAAAAATACGACATGAAATAATATAAATAAAATTAATAATGTAAAATATAATATGAAATATAAACAAATAATTAAAACGCTTATTTTACACACGTAGAGAGGAAGAAAATGTCTCGATACGATTTGTACTTGTTGCAAATTTTGCCGTCGTTCGCATATCTAGCGTAATGAAAGGTTACTACTGAAGAGCAAGTTAAATTACACGCAAGAGATCGAAAACGTGCATCTCGTGCAACTTCGACGGAGAGCCCAAGCAAAACTGCCACTCGCGGTGTAATAACAGATTACCGATAACGAGTCCGCGCGAGCATGATGGACTTTCTCCTCCCGGATCTCCGGCGCGAAGGGAAGACGGACGAGAGGAGGAGGAGGGGGGAGGGGTTGGGCAGAGACGCGAATGAGGAACTGCGCCGGGATTCCGCAGAATTCGTGTATTTACCGCTGCTTTCCCGTACCAAGCTACGGAATTATGCATCCGCGCTTGACAACTTCGAGAAAGCGTGGGATTCCGTGCTGCATAAACGCGGGCTCTCGTCCTAATCTGCGAACGAGATGCACGCCGCTGAAATGTGCACGTACCGGGTGATCTCGCGAAAGATTTTTGCTGGACTCTACTCGAAATACTATAATATAAAATTGCGGTGTGCGACATATCGCAGCTCTACGTAAAATACTACATATAATGCACAAATGCGATGTACATAATACATTATACAAGACAGCAGATAAGATACCTATAATCTATCAAAAAGCAAAAAAGAATAAAAGACGAATTATATTAATTAAGACGTCTTATATTAATTAACAACGACAAGATCTAAATAATAAAAATGTGTATCTATAAATGAAATCGCGTGTGATTTGCGTGTGATGCGAATTTCAGATTTCTTTTCGTTTCTTCCCGGTTTCTCTTTTCGGAATATCGCCGACCGATATCCGGCAGGTTTCTCTTGAATCACCCTGTATTAGGTAAACGCGCGAGTGCGCTAATGTCCACCGGTCCGTGTGTTGGGCGACGCGATTGTGGCGCGGGTGTTCATAAAGCCGCGAGCTATTAACCGTAACACAATGGGGCGTGTGAAGCAAGCAAGTTGAACACCGAAATTTCTCCGTTACGCGCCGCGAACTCAAATAACACGAGAAAATCTGCGCTCGCGAGCGCAATTGGAAGGCCATTATTAGACCGGTCGTCATTTGGGACGAATGCGGCCTACACTCGGACTGCAAAACGTCGAAACGGCGCCCATAGAGCTTTCGATGTCCAATCGATACGTATTGGAAATCATACATATGTAATTCAAAACACAGACACTCTATACATTTCATTGATTTCTTCGTATTTGTATTTTTTATATCGCACCATTTAATAAGAAAATTTCCTATTATTATACGTCATATTATTATTAAATATTATTATATTATTATAAATAATATTATTATTATTATTAAAAAATAGACAACAACAGTATTTTGTAAAAATCACGGTAAAAACAAATCAATGATTTCTAAATTTCTTTAAAGAATATTTTATCTTCCTTTTGCTGCATATTCATGCTTTTATTTCACATGTTTTACATATAATATTTCCTACTCGTATCCGCATTTATTCAGTTTGTAAATTCTATTCTTTACTCCTCTAACACGAAGTTGATAATGGACACTTTCGTCAAATTTTCGCTCGAGAACGAACTCGTTTAATTTTCTTTTTACTAGAGTCGGAGAACAACGAGTGGCCTGCAGTAAACCCCCTTGCATCCCCCTGTGGACTCACCGCAGTTTCTTGCTCGCGCTGACGATTGGCCGACAATGGGAAAAGTTAAGGCCGGTAACAGCGTAGTCGAAACTCCGAACGACGACGATTTCCGAACTTTCCAAACGTAATTCGAACTACGCCCCCGCAATAGCGCGCGCTCGCGCGCACAATCGCGTTCTTATGAAACTGCTGTTACACCAGTGCCGTTAAGGACGAGGACAGCAGTTCTCCGAGTGGATTAACCCTTTCGATACTGCCCGTACCGTATATATTCAATTCAGAATTTGCGAATTGCGGGACAGTATTGACAGTCGATTAACCACTGATCGCATGAATTTTCAATATGAATACTTAACTATATATAGGAAATTATAATAATAATGTACACATATAATATGATAAATAACAAATGTATGCGGAAAGTTTCGTCAATGATTAACGACTAGAGGAATTAAAAATAAATCTTCAACAAATCTTTGCCGAGAGCATTTAAAGAAACTTAAATAAAAATTGTACATGTATTTATACATGCATATTAAACATTCGTTAAATATGTATATATTACATAATTAATATTCACATATAATGAATATTCACAATTAAATAATACATCTTCGATAATATAGCGCGATGTAATATGCAACAACGTTTTACGTTGTCAAGAAAGAATGCCCGATTAAAAAGTGCCCCTCTCAGCGAAAGCTCTATTTTCCAAAGGAGATTTTCCCGAGACGCGGATAACGAGCTTAAAGCCGCACCGTTTTCGCATAATTCAGGAGCTCGGGACACCAATTTCCCGCGGAACATATTGGGAAGTACAAAGGAGGACACGCGGAGCCGTTAGGTTTATGTCTACATTAAAAGTTCACGGAGACAGCTTTACGAGGCGACACCCTGTAATTACTAGTGGGCTAGCAATGACCGCGCCCCTGGTAAAGTCAACCCATTTTTCAAAGCGCTTTACGCGCCAAAGGCGAGCTTCCTCGTCTCACTCATTAAATCCCTTGTCCCCCTCCGAAGATATCGACTCGACACTTCCGCACCACTTCTATAGAGATCTTTTTTCCCGGCACCTAACGCGATCATTAATTAACTTAATGAAGGTCTTCTGTTTTGATTTTCACTTCATAACCTCGGATCAATGCAGCTTTATTTCTGAAGAAAAAAAAACTCGCTATTTTACTTGTGTAAGTGGTTTTAATCAAGAATATAAATTTTATTTTGATCTAAATTAACGATTTAAAGAATATTAATAAATGTCTCGTACACTCACAATTCTTTATCCACGAAAAAAGAAGCGCAGCACCGAGAAGATTAATAATTCCTCCATTCGGAATTTTATCCGCTCCGAATAATGAACTCCCGGAGATTATAACGTTTAATATAAGACACACATTCTTTGTGCTCAGGAAAAAAAGCGCCGGCATGTTCCGGAAGAGAAACACGAAAAGGCATGGTCGAGAGGCCTCTATTGTTCATGGGAATAAAAGAGGCGAAGCGACGATGAGAGAAATCGCGCGCGTGGTTACGCGTTTTACGCGCGCTCCAGAAATAAAGAGATACGCAGACTGAATATTTTATTACGCGAATGCAAATCGCGAATTCACAATCATGAATTATAGATGGGAATTCGAGGAATGTTACGCAAATGCGAAAGTGTCTGTTTTTATACACCTGCAAAAAGACTCGACGACTACGTCTTAATTTAAAAATTACTCCACGAGAGATCGCGGAAGATAATTACAAAGTTCAGAAGCTTATTACAATTCGCAGAAGAAAACACATTTTTCTCACATGTCGGTAAGGATTTCTTTTTGCAACGGATTACGCAAATCGTTTCGCGGAGTCAAGCTCGAGAATCCGGATATTAAGGCAACGTGTGCCGACGCTTGTTGAGAAATCGAGGAGAAAGGGGTACAACCAAGCTCATTATGGAGCTCCTCCAAGTTATACAGTAAAGCGATCTGAGAGGATTATGTTCGCGAAGTAGTTCGGCCGAGAGTACGGAAATTAATATTCGATCAAGCGTGATAGAAGATGATTTCTCGCCTCGATCGAGTGTTTTAACAATGAGAGAGGAAAAGGAGAGAGGAAAAACATATCCTATTAGACTGGGAAATTAATCAAAAAACGTATAATAAAAACAAATCTATGAATAATGATAAAAGTACAAAAAAGGTAACATATGACTAGAGCCCGGACGTTCGGGCTCGATCTCGGGCTGCGCGCGGAGAACCGCTGCGTGCGAGTGAGTCGGGTGCCCGCTAGAACGAGATAATAGCGGCGATTGCCGACTGCGTCTGATCTATCCGAATACTAATATTATATAC
>VBVR01004015.1:0-15598 GCA_011638315.1 Tetramorium parvispinum
ATGCAACGTATTATATGTAGCATGTAACAAATTATACGTAGAATATGTATAATGGACATATTTCTTAAATCACGACGAAGAGTTATCGTTACGTTTTTAAAATTATGAAGAAATGATGATAAATTTTATTATTGGAAAATATGGAATATACTGCAGTATTAAATTTATATGCTGTCACGGTAATTGTGATACATGGATTGTTTATGCGGTGCAAAGAAGCCTCGTAAAGAAGAAACAATAAAATAAATTCGCGCGCATTATAAAAAAAAGGACGAAATTCAATTAAAAATTCTGTTCTATTTCCGTAATTATTCGATACATGAAACATATGGATTCTGCGATAATTTAAAATCATTTGAGAACATTATTGTATAGTCGCTTTTACGTAGTTCCGAATGATTATAATTATTAATGAAATGCGAATATAAGCCCGCGCGTACGCTGTTTCAATATTAGCAAAATTACAATATAGGGATTTATAGCCCGGAGTTTCAGCTTACTTTTCATTTATGAGTTCCTTGACTAATTTGCAATCGATTCCGTATAATTACCGTATTCCGGATATATTACATATCATTTGCATTTGTATTATACAGTATGTGTTTATGTGCTGTATTTCCCTCCTTCCGTACCGTTTAACCAACGATTTCATTTCAGGCGATGTGTTTATCACGTTATGCGACGTGAAACGGGCTTAGCGATGAGACATCCGTCATCCTCGGAGAACCGTTTTCAGAGAAACGCGGCCGTATTGTAATTAATCGATGCGTTTACTCGGACGTGGGGCAGAGTACGACTGTGTGTGTCCGTGTATATACACAGCATTGCACTCCATGCGACCGTAATATCCGGAAAAGCTAATTCACCGTTTATGACAAATGGCGCTGAAAATATTTCCGCGCTTTTCACTAGGTGTATTTAACGCGTATCCGATATAGGCTCAGCGAACACAAAGTTGAGCATCACGAAGCGAAAAAGATATAACGTTGCTGTTAACTCCATAAAATAGTTAACACGGGGGTTAATTCTTTGTGGCGCGAAATAATTTTGACAGTTGGACCGAAAATAGGATTGCACGACGGATTGAAACGCGCGTTCGCGCAGCAATCTTTTTTTTCCGCTGGATTTTGTACAATAAACGATTTGGGATTCTATTGACAGTTAAAAAAGCTTTTATAAAACAATAGCCATCGTAATTACCTCGGCTATACAGTTTTAAAATTTCATGTTAAAGTGGTTTCCATATTGTTGCAACGAAATAGTGAATGTTCTGTTTTTCCTTCGACGTTACCAAATATTGTCCGACGTAATAACTAATCTGCATTGCGTGCAGTCTTATACAAAGATTCGTAATATTACATATTTATTTCTGTAAGCTCATATATCCTTCATTCTACGCAAAAATGTTTGCAAATCCCCCCCCCCCTCTCTGTCTACAAAGCTACCTACGGTTTTGAGAGAGAAGATTATTCGTATACTTGCACTTACATACGTGCTGGTTTCTTGTTAAATGTTCCAAAGCAAATGAACGATATGCTAGTAGAACGAGAGATACTTTAACGGAGAGACGTAATAACAATAAATTCAACCGTGATTTCGAAAACTAGGTGCAGAATCGATATACTTCTTCACTTCTCGAGCACAAATTTACAGATACCTTACTTCTCCATTCTCAATAGAGGGTTAACAGATATGTCTTTCCCACCCAATTTATGAGCGTAATACGTTCCACCACGCTTGATTTACGGGCGCAATTTTTTTCCCTCGAGGCACGCGTCATCGCGCGCGCGCGCGCAATTTTGTACTTAGAGATTTTCGATCGTTAAATAAGTGTACTTAAGTGGAATCAAATCGAAATTAAAACTAAAAATCGAACTCGTAAAACTGGGATTGACGTAAAGCGTACGTACGTAAAGTACAAACGCGTTCCCCTTTGTATCCTCTGCTCGTTCCCTCGTCTTTCGCCTCGCCTCACCTAGTCCCTTTGTGACTCCTTTTACAGACGTTCAGAATTTTACGAAAAGGGAGAGAGAGAGAAAGAGTGACGATGCTTCGGGCGCACAAGAATATTTTGCAACAGAGTAACGGGGCTACGTGTACGACCGAGAAATTGACGGGTGATATGTAAGGTAATAGGGGAAGTTCACGATAGCTTACTGCACGATAAACGACGAGCTGTCCCGAGTTTGGTGCAAACTAACTTTATGATCTCTTCGCTTGTTAAACGTAAACATAACATATTTTTATAAGACTGATAAAAGACCTCGTCGTATGATTGTTTATTTAGTTCCAACTCTATAGAGATAAAAATTGTTGTTAACATAAACAAAGTTGAAATATATTTGAAAATGACAAGATCCTGTTAATGCATCAATAAATTAAAATGTTGCAAATATTTGAAAACTATTAAAAAGTATATAAAATTCTGTTTAGCTTTTGCTCTCTGAAGATATTATATAAACGGAAATAAAAAAATACGCAAAGATATATCATGGAAATTTTTGCTCTCACGTACCAATTTATGTATTGATATTTTTCAATTGCTGTTTTAATTGCCATAATTTTTTATACTCGGCATTGATTGTGTACAAGCGCAATCAATTAAAATGATATTTTGAGTATTAAAAATCTTAATAGAGATTATCGGAAACATTGTCGGAAGCTACATTACAAAGTATATTAATTCAATGTATTTCGTGAGTTTAGACGACAAAGTTTCACGGAAAAAAGAATCTCAGAGAATCACGGATCGAATTTAAATTACTGTATTCACCATGCACGCGACTTCGGTGTTTACTTTATTCAAGGCACGTCATTGCGAGAGCTCGTTAATAGAAACTTTTTGCTGCTTCCGGTATGATAAATACTAACGTCGCATCGAATCGCGTGTACGGTAACTGATGTAAATCTAAAATGAAAATTGCCACGACAGCTTGCCGTTGTCTCGTATCGAATATGGAACTTTGCGTTTACTGTACTCCAGATACAGTATTGCAATTATGTTTCATTCAGTAGGCTTCAATATTCGCTCGTCGTATGCGCCGCGGATCCTCGCTATGAATCCAAGGCTTGCTGTTAAATCATAAAGAGATTCTATGGCCCGATTGGGAGAGTTTCCAGGCAATATTGGAAACTAATTATTTTTATAATAATTAGTAGTTGATTAATGTTATTTAATATTTTGTCATTTAATATCTCGTGAATGAATAAAATAACAAACAATTTTTTGCTGTACTTCTATCATATCGTCGATCAATAAAACGTAAATGACGACAGAAACACCTAATTAATGAATATTTTAATGAAAACAATGATCTAAAATCGGCTAAAACAGGTGTTAATGGGAATATTCATGATTAAAATAATAATTATAATTGTTAATAAAATTATTATTTATTAAGCAAAACCATTTATAATCATAAATCGTTAACTATTCGATAAATACAAAATCATTAAATACAAAGATCATTGATTTATTTATTGTATATTAATATTTTGCAACAAAAATATTTTCCTGCGTAATAAATGAAACATCATGAAGGAACTATTTTTATATGCAGTTATGACAGAAACTCATCAGAACGTAAATTATTAATATAAGTTAAAAAAATGAGAATTAATAATTTTAATTCCCCTTCTGCTTTCTCTCTCTCTCTCTCTCTCTCTCTCTCTCTCTCTCATCTACGGGCGTAGAATTAAAAAAACTATATTTATAATAAATATAAAATTTACAAAAAAATGCCATTCCGTAAAATATATTCTATTAATTTATATCAATAGCAAATTTTTTCTGATCCTTTCTCTAATCAGCTAACAATTTAATCGTAAACTATGGTTAATTTTAAGCAATTCCATTAATAACAATTACTAATTATTCAATCAAAATTATTGATTAAATAATGATTGATTTTATTACACTTTGCCCAACTCTATGTCTTTAGGAAAAGGAACGAAGATAAACGGGGTAAAGAGGAGAATCGGAGGATTGTAAGGGCGGAGGAAGTGTGCAATGGTGAATGTGGCGGTTGATAAGTGGCGCGGGGCACAATCAGCGGCACGAGGCAGCGGATTGGTGAATCTTTTCCCCGCGACTTCCCCGCGGACAATCATTCCCGTGACGGCGAGTGACGGAGGGTGGATTTCGAATATCCTGCTGAGGGATCGTAAAGAGAACGTGAGTCCTACGGGAAGAAGGCGACGCACGAGGAGGTGGATCAAGGAGGCGGCGCGGGGAGCAGCGGCGAAAAATCGAAAGCAATAAAAGGTCCTCGTGACGGAGGGGCTTCGCACGGCCCTGGCGCGACTGCGGCACTGTACCCCTGCGGGGGGATCGCTGCCGAGCACACCGAATCCACCGTCCACCCCGGAACACAAGTCCCAAGTAAGTCCCCGCGGATAAAAAAATACAATAATTTTTCGATTAAGTTTCCTTTTCTTTACCGTTCTAATACGCTGTTCGTGCTCTTGATTGGCCAATAATCATAGCCATTAAACTAACTTGAGTAAACGCTTTAAGCGAATCGTGAAACGCAAGAAACAGACGGTCCCTCTTGAAATTCTTTCTCGTATGGTATCGTTATATCAGCGAATTTCGACAAATCCTCGATTGATTCTCGCGTAACTTCTCGGGCGACGAGGAACACTACGCGAATTCGTAATCCAAACTGTTGCAGGGGTGTTCGAGGAATCGCGAGTCGGCAACCAGATGTGGCAGTTTGGGAAGTAACGCGTGTGACACGGGGGATACATCGCAGTCGCAGCCATCGCGAGGACAGCATGGAGCCGACGGCGGCAACGGGCGGGACGGCGATCTTCTGTCGTCCGCGATCCGACGGTTCAATTTCAAGTCGGCCGGCGGCAGCCGTAGCTGCCGCACAGTGCCGAAGGTCGTGGTCATGGGCTCCAGCACGGCGTCCGAGACCACGATCAACACGAGCACCGACAGCGCCAACACCATGCTCACCATGGTAGGTATAGGATAATAAGCGTCAATTAGATGCATTTTACCGATATTTCATAAAACGGCGTGCAAATTTAACCAGACGTGGGTGGCTACTTTAAATACTGTCACAACGCACACAATTTGCACACATCGAGAATTTAATGCAGATATTATTTTAATAAACGTTATTATAATTGAAAACTAAAACTCAAAATCAAAATTAAAATAAAACTCAAGATTAGATTTACAATTAGACTCTAGATTAAAATTAAATTCGCAAAATTGAGATTTGATTTGAGTTGACAAGTCTGTATTTACGAATGTGTATTACTTATATGCGTATGTATAATGTATGTCGTTATTATGCAACTCTATAAGACCGATTGAACGTAAAATGATGCTGATCATTATATTATTGATATTTACATTGTAACAGTAAATTATATTGGGTGCTTTTACGAGGCAGTGCTAAAGTTAAACACAAACTTTGGTTACGAATCTCATAAGCATTAAATATTATTACGTGATATTAAATGGTAATTAGATATATTAATTGATGAAGCGCATATGCCCTGCGATGTTGCATCGTAGTGCCGAAGAAAGTTATTAAGTAAATTATGCGCTGATATCGATAAAATCTGCTTCTATGTTTCTGTTTAACGAATCCATACTGAGGAAAGTATGTTCTTCGCGTTGAGATTTAATGGGCACTTTTGCGTGCTTAATATTCATATTTTAGTCTGCAGTTAAGCATGAAGTCAACGTGCGAGCCCCGTCACATATACTTTTCGCTCAGAGCATAGTACTTTAAATTAATAAATACGTCCGAGTTAAATGAACAATTACAGGAACCGGGTTTTTTCCTCGTAGGGCACGCTGAAGGGAGTGATTAATGTTCTGGATTCGTGGAGCGAATATTTCCGAAGCAATCTGAGATATCAAACAATCCTTTTAAATTACCAACCGTTTCGAAGATATTCATTCGTTATTTTCCGCAAACTCGGATACATCAATCAATTTCTCGAGTGATAAGTGCTTAATAAGGAAATAATCTGGTTTCACGCGAAAAGCCTTAAACGTTGCACGCGAGATGGTGATTTAATAAATACAGAAAATCTGACATCTCTTGAAAGATAGGAAAAAAAAAAGAAAGATAAAATTAGTTCGCGAAATATCGTACAATCTTAAATTTAATGATGAGATTTTCTGACGAGTTTAAAATCTTTTTTTTTTTTTAACAAAATTATCGAGGAAAGTTTTTTGTCACAATTTTTAAAATTTTATATTTTATATATTTTTATTAAATTTTAAATTATAACTTTGTTTAAATCTATTGAAACCTATTAAAATATTATTAGTTATCTGTTAACATTTTTTAAATTTAATTCCTCAAAATCTATTCATTTATTTCATCATTTAAAAATGATTTACGTCTCGCTATATTCTCGATAAGAAAGAATTATTGCTTCTCTTGAACGCAAAAAATATCGTTGTCAATTGCGGAAACTTTATACTTTATATTTATATTTTTGCATATGTATATTTTAGAAAATATAAAAGAATATCAGCGGCAGCGGCTATAACATATCGTTTGGACGGTTTCTTTTCGTTCATAGGTAACGACGACGGACGGGGAACAGCCAGACGACAGCTTCGATCTAATCGACGTGCCGGCCGAAATGTCACCTCCTGCTACGGCCCCGTCGCAACAATCATCCATCCATCCCGCTGGTCATCGGGGACATCCCGATGACACGATCGGGGGCAGCCATACCTCATCACCGGCATCGCCTACGTCACCAATCTCCGTCGCGGCGCCGGCGAATCAAACCACACCGCCGCTACCACTTCCGTCGTCGCCCACGACCCCGCTCTGCGCCTTCGATGGGACCGAAGTCGCCGGGCCCTCGGGTCGTTGCATGCGCTCGAGACTCGATTCGAGTCAACCCGACGGTAACAATAAAACGACCACCGGTTCCTCTGTCAATCAAGGACACAACGCAAATAACGGCGTCGAGGGCACGACGACTCTTCCGCCACCCACGCCGATGCCGGTCCCCACGCATCAGGAGACTAGGTTTACTTTCGGCGGTAGCGGTAGAACCCCGCCTCTTCCGGATCTCAGAACGGCGGATTTCTTTAGGTAAATTTAACTGACTTTCGGGTGAATGACGACCCCCCAGTGAAACGCGATTAAGCGAGAGGCAGCAAATGACATCACTGTGGAAAGTAGATTTTACGCTAAGATAGATTTTATGAAAAATTTCTATATTATAAAGCTATATTTTGAACGAGAAATGTCAATGTTACAATGCGATATAAAATTTATTTAAAATTTAAAAAAAAATCAGAGGCACTTGGAGGTCTAAAAAATGAGACGCGTATAAAACATCCGGATCTATCTTGAAATACCTCATCTTGAAATTAAGACAAGAATTTATTAATTTTAAGAGAATTTAGGAAAGAACAATTTAGGAAATTTGGCCTATATTGCCTAAAAAATAGTATAATATCAATTATATTTCCCTTTTCTCGATTTTATTACTTTCTTATGCAATAATTTTCAGATTAAAGATCTTTATCTCTGCTTCGGGCAAGACTGAGATTTCTTAAGGGAATTAATGTCTCTTTTACTTCTGCTATCTTTTCCCCTCGGAGTACAAAGTTTGTGGCTAAAATGCGAGTTGCACAGAAATGTTCAAACTGACCTCCTGGGCTAAATTTCATTCTCATTCGGGAAAGAGTTAAGGAACATGTTAGGGGTTACGGCTGTAAATCCGTCGGTCGCTGCCATTTGCGTAATCGCGACGAGACCGTATCCTACAATTCCGTTTGCATTCAGCACCCCCGTGAGGGGCTCGGTGGACGCGGGCCAGCCCGATTCGACCGACACGCGTTCCTCGATTCGAAATCTGGTGACCGCTCAGGAGAAGCAGAACGCCAGGGTGGGATATCAGATCGATTATGCGGCCAGCGGAAAAGTCAATTCGATTCAGGCGAACGCGCTGGAGAAGGGCACGAGCGAACACAAGCGGAGCCAGAAGAGGCCCAACATCAACGTGACCACCAATCCGCTCGATATATCGCTCATAAATGCGACCCAGCCGTGCAATACCCAAGGCTGTAACATTCAGAGTAGTGCGAGCACGAAATCACGGGGACGATCAGCGGGTGAGTCCCTCGAGAGTTTCTTTTTGTTTTCTGCGAAATAGAAAACCCTTAGTACTACGTTTTTAGGTAGTTTCTTAAATGCGACGTTAAGATTCATTGAAATCACAACTATAGACTACGTCGCGATCCTTGTTGTCCAATGAAAAGAAGAAAAAAAGAATTTTCTTTCGCGTCTTATTCGCTCCATCGACGCTTTCTTGAATTTCCGAGGCGCGAATATTTCTCCCATTCTTTCTATCCCCCCTTTCCCCCTTTCATTTTGATCTCGTTGACGAATTCATATTCACAGTAATTTACTCGATGAGTTTGGATCTACTACTAATGGTGATAGATCGCTCGTTTGTGGTTATCATTACGAATTGAAGGGCAGAAAACCAGCAACCTCGGTTAGCATTGATCGTGAGTCACCGATTTTATTCCCTAGCTGCGTGTTACTTAGTCGGAGCTGTCGATCGCTCTAACCAGTTAACCAAGACTATCGACCGATTCTGCAGTCGAGTTGTTTAAGTAATTCCTGTTAGAAATTCGCTGTCTCTAGATTGCGGGGAAACTATACCCTCTATACTTGCAGTCTTGTCTATAATACGAACAGACCGTAGAAAGGTCTGGTCAAACACGGAATATATTTAATGTTCTTATTAAAATTAATTGAAAGTTGTTAAGATTTGTTCAAATTAATTAAATTAAGATGTCACGACTAATTTTATTGTAAGAATATCACTCTATTATCTCCGTTATTTGAAAATGTACAATAAATTACTTTGCTTTGGCCTCGCGCCTTCAATTTCAATGACATTTACACGAATAGAGGAGGTAAAATATGCCTAATCAGGGTTAGCGCTAATTGACATCGACGTGAATCGATCCCATACGTTTGTAGATATGCCTATGTATATGTGCGGGTAATAACGCGTGCGTGAAGTAGAGGAAACGAGAGGAGACGAGAAAAATGATGGTAGCTCTAAGGAAATGAATTGATGTTCTTTTCTTTCAGAATCTCATCCACTCGTTTCAGCCATTCATTCATGGGTCAGGCTCTTTTTCCCGTTTTGCGCAATAGGTATTACATAGTCCGGCGAATAGACGATATAGTCATTCTCGTATCCACACCGGGGCGACCGTCGAAAATGCATGACACTTATGCAGTGCCAACGACGGTGACGATGACAACAATGACAATGACAATGACGATGATGACGATCATGATGATGACAATGATAACGATAATGATGAAGGTGAACGGTGACGATGACAATGATGCAATAACGATGATGTGTGAATGAATGAGAGCGATGAGACACGACTTGATAAAGCTTCCTATCATTCGGCGGCCGCCCTTTTGGTATTGCGTGGGTACAGTACGGTAACAAAAATGCGACTATGCGAATGCGCTTGGGCTTCTTTTCTTTTGTTCTCCATCTCTTGTTTTCGCTGAGTCTTTCTATCCTCTCTCTTTCTCTCTCTCTCTCTCTCTCTCTCTCTCTTTTTCTCTTTCTCTTTTCCGTTGTCAATCAACTGCTTGCGCCTATTTCGCGCAAATCTCAGACAACAGCAATGGCAACGAGCGACGACGACGACATTTATCGACCCTATGGGAGAGAGCAAAAAAAAAAGCAAGAACGAGAACGAATATTACGTTCTTGACGAAAGTCATTCCCGCGAGACAGTCCTTATGAGACACGATGCCGACGTTCTTAATGTCGTAGCTCGTTGTCCCGCGAAGTCTGCGATGGTAATCGGCACCGTAGCCGAGGGAAATATCGTCGCCAGTGCTTTGATCATTAATTGAAAATCCGTTTTACGTGTGCAAAATACACTGATCGGCTTACAATTAGTGTGATTTCTGTCGCCGTCGTAAAACCGTTCGCATAAACACTAGTTAAATTTCACGGAGGATTTAAAAAAGACATTTTTTTTTAAAACAGAACACTACATTGTTTTATAAAAACAGAGAGGGAAAGTAATAGAAAATTAATTAAACCTCCATTAATATTATTTAATGCTTATGGGAACGATTGATAAAGGAGGAGGTAGAAACATGAAAAATTCATTATTAATCTATAAGATTAAATATGTAAGTTTCTATTAATTTTTTTATCATTTCTTGTATTTGTATTTTGAATTTTATATTCCAGATATACAATATTATGTCGTACTATGCTTATTACAATAAAAAATTTGTATATTTTCTGAGAAAAATTATGTATTTCTCATGTAAAATTTCTACCTCTTCCATATTTCTGCTTTCTCTTCTGTACTAAATGTATTACAAAATGTGAATTTTGTCGTTATAGATAGCTGAATAGATAGACGTAGATTCATTAATGATGCTACGATATCAAAAATTAAAATCAGTATAATTTCGTTAAGCTCATATTTTGAATGCTGCAGATATAAAAAAAATATATTTACTGCAATAAGCATATAGCGTCTTTGATTCGCAAAATTTTTATTGTACTGAATAATATTGAATAATTAGTTTTTATGAATTAGAGTTTAATTGGAAATGTATTATTTTATATGTAAAAAAGTTATCGTTAAATATCGTTAAATATGTATTAAAAAGTAAAGAATTGATATGTTATATTTAACTCAATTTTTTTACTATACTAAAAGCATTTGATATATGTAATTATAATTTTTCTCTCTTTTCAAGTTTTAATTAATATGTTATTCTTAAAAATATTTATTCTACAAGCAGGCGTTTTACAGAGAATAAAAACTCAAGAAAATTAAATCTAACTTTATCTCGATGAAAGACTGCGTGAGCAAATAAGATCACGCATGATTAGATTCATTTTCACATATTTGGAGCATCGAAATCTGGGAACTTGTCAAAATTATGCCAGTTTTAATTCACGCGCAATATCGGTCTCTGCAACGTGATCGCTCGCTTCGGCTACGCCGTGCCGTTTAGTAGCGCGAAAGAAAAAAAAAAACTTAAGAATGCCGCTTGCGTCTCCTGCTATCGAATCACGCTTTGTCGTTTACCTGTTTGTTTCTATTCACTACACACCGCGATGCCTGCGAGATCGCCGTCCTCGCTATCCACAATTCCCGTTATTATTCCGTCCGTCACGTCGACGGTGTCGGACGGAATCTCGGTAATTGCAATTGCGCGAGACTCGAGCTCGCAGATTGCGAAACTTTTGTTTAAACGAGGGGGTTTCCGCGTCTTAAAGATACCCGTCGATCTCTGCACAGGCTGGGCTAGAAATTACTACACCGAGAAGAAGCTCGAATGAGAAAAGTTTACGAAAGAACTACAATTATCGTCTACATAAAAGGATTGCTAAGACGATTATTATTGTTAGCACTGATTTCAAATCCTATGTATTTCAAAAAAGAATCATAAAATTCGTTTCAAGAGTAAATATTTACAAATTATCTATATTCATTTAAAAATTTGTGGATCGATCGTGTGGTTTCCAATAAATTTTTTGCGTTTCATTTTTTCATTATTTCAAAGGTCACATGGATCATCTCATTTAATCGAAATGCTAATAATGCTTACGTTTCATAAAAAAGTGACTGTAATTTGCACGGAAATTTTTCCATGTATTTTCACTTTTTTATCTTTGCCCCCTTTTCTGAAGGGGAATTGTGTGATCGATTCTGAAGCCAAAATTTCCTAACAAAAATTGAATATAATATTGAATCGCGGAGAATAAAACAAACAATCAACTCTGACCTTTAACTTCAAATTTAAACAAGTTTCATATGTCACAACATGATTTATATACTGTAGAAATATGATACATTAATATTCAACATTTCTAGGATTATTAAGTTTCGATGTCAAATTTTCTTACGGAGTCAAACGGTTAATTTTCCTTGTTGAAGTAAATATCAAAATGAATTACAGAACAAGCTTCGCTTTCACTTCCCATTTTCAACATTCCGTTTTCGTTCGCAAAACTATTCTTGGCATTTCTCTTTTTGAGATGATATTGATTCTAAATATTCTATAGAGACTATAAATAGAAGTAACAATCGATTTGACGTATCTTGTACATTAATTATGGGTGAAGTAGATAAAGCCATGAAAACAAATGGCAAATAGAAAGGCGTGCAATTCATCGAAGCTACACTATCCGCCTTTGTTTTTTAAATCTAATTGTAAGCTTTTTCATGGAAAATTTTTTGGAGTAGCGACCCTTGACCCAGCCTGTACACTCAATGGACAAATACACTCGAATTTTTCCAACGTCAGCACTATCGAGATTCTACCCTCATATCGAAAGGATTGTCGCCAAGTATCATTACACACACACACACAAAAGAGATGATTTACGAGTGACGGCGGTTTCGTTAGGACAACCGCGAATGCGTCGTCAGGCACGCATCTCGCGTGAGCGTACCCTATCGACAATTTCGCCGAAGAGGGAACGAAGAAGGGTGGCCTAAAGATCCCAGAAACACATTCCGCGAGAGCGGAATGAAAGGAGGAACCGGAAACGAGGACGCGGGGACGAGAGAGAGAGAGAGAGAGAGATGCTTTTCTCCCCCGCCGATTCGTGACCCGCAAGATCAACGAGCCCGAGAACGGTGTAACGGACGTAAATTTTTCATATCCGAAAGGCGGAAGTGCCGGTGGTGGCAACAAGCGATCGACCCAGGCGACGATCGTGGTGCAACAGCCGTCCTTGTCGCTGGACGCGCCCGCGGCGACGATTCTGCTGCACCCGGACGCCGATGCCAGGCGACGCGAGGAGAACATGCGGCAGCTGCTAGACGTTGCCAATACCCTCACTCTGCAGGAGATACACGACTTCGAGATGAGGTAAGCAGATATCGACCGTTACTGCGGTACTTGCGGTTTCACGACACGGAAAATGATACGATCGATATCGGTGATGTAATTCCTCATAAAGATTCAGCAAGACGTTATCAGTGGATAATATTTGGTAAAATATTCGCTGTATTTTAAATTTCTCTCTTTTCTCTATTACGATAGCATTTTTAATATAGATAAATTTGTTTAAAAGAGAGATAACCGGATCTGACCGAAGAGAGAACTTTACCAACATCATTATTTATTTTTAGCAATATGATATCACTATTTTAAATATTTCGGCGCGTTTCACTATCTAACAGTACTTTTAATAAAACATATTCTAGGTAACATGGTCAACAAGATATCAAGATGTTAAACAAATATTAAACCGCTTTGTGTTCCTAACGCAGTAAGCTCAATAAACATTTTTCTCATGTATTTCAAGTAATTTAATGTGCTCTTGGTCGCGATAAAAGGAAGTTTGCTCAGAAATTTTGTCGGAAGTTCTAACCAGGGATATTCAATATTTATGGATTTATACAGAATATCTCAGAAAGAAAAATCCATACTTCAAAAGAGCATCAAGCACTGTAGATAGAAAGATTTATAGACACGTATCCAATTCTAGATATATTCTAGAACATATTGGTTTGAATTTAAAAAATGATATATAAAGATATATAAAGATAACGATATATGTATATATATATGTATTTTTATTATATGTATAAAATAAATGGTGAAAGAATTGATAAAAGAATATCTTCAATTTTGAGATTTCAACGTATTTAATAATAATTTTTTAAACATTACAACAACTTGAAGAAATTTATTTTCAATTTAAATATTATACATGTATTATATACTCTTTATAGTTTTATAACATATATAAGCCTCATAATTATCGAGATTATTATAATGATTGAAATTGTTCAGTTGAAAATTGTATTTTGAAAAATTCCAAAAACTTATACTTAAAAATATATTATTTAAAAAAAATTATTTATATGTATATTCCTCTAATATATATAATATATAAAGATATACTATGAAATTTTCTGAAATTGTTTTGGATTTTAAACAATTACAATAATTTTATTTCTTGAAGTATGAATTTTTCTTCTGGACTGTATAGTCAACATTATCAAGTAATAACGAATGGATAACCCACAGATACGGAAGCCCCCATCATAGCCGATCACAGTCGGTGAAGGCTCCTGGGAGTCGCTCTTCCGGTCGGCCGAATTATTTGTGTCTTCCGCAACAGAGATCGCGAGTGGCGAGTATGCCCAATACCGGCGTGGAAGAAGAATACTATAGACTACGGCACTTCAGCATCACGGGCAAGGGGGTGGTAAACCGGGGCGACTCCCTAAAGAGCCGCAGATCGCGCTCTAACAATAGCGTGGCGTCCAGCAATTCTAGGTAAGTTTGAGCATAGTTAACGGGGGCAATTGTTATAATTTGAGAAACATTCTTGTGATATGAGTCACTAGGTACTATATGTTCCAATTCTAAAACGTTTGAATGTTGAGAAATCTCCAACATTCGAATGACGCAGAGAATTACGCGCCAAATCTCACAGCTTCCCTACTTGAGAAAAATATAGAAGTCGTGATATTTTTAAGAATCTAATCGGTTATGTCACAGATTCATATTAACTGTTAGCAAAAAGAATTCACAGTTTTATATTTCTGAGTCTTTTACTATCAAAAAATAGCGATCTCCATTAAATTGTATTTATTTTCGCGATATATCTTCTAAGTTCCCGCAGTGTATAGGAATTTTACTGCAAAATTGACAAGAATGTATTTTTGTTAACGCAATGTCGATAGCAGTAGCGATATCGACACAATCGACAGTTGCACTTATTACTCTACGGTCGAGCGGTGATATTTGCGATTGTACCACTTCGTTTGCTCTCCGCTCTGGAAGGAGCGTACCGTAGAATATTTCCGGCCTCTATCTCCGGTTCGCCTTCCGGTTCGTCGCTGCAGCGGCGAGTTGGACTGTCGCTCTAGATCGAACGCGTGAGTTTACGTGTGGCGTTGAAGTTACGTAGACACGCGCGTTGGACCTTAGAGCGTGGTCTTCAGACATCATACAAATATAATATACCGAACCTGGGCTGGATATTGCGCAGTTGGCATAAAGAAACATCAAGAAATATAAAATATTATTATTCCGTATTTGCTTCTTTCGGAGAATTTGTGTTTTGCATTTCGAAATAATATATGGCATTTTCTACATGCAATAACTTCTGCAAGGTACTTTAATTTGTACTTGAAATATCTTTTTATAATATATTTATATAATCTTGAGTAATACATTAATATTTCGTGAAATTAGGATCCATTAAAACAACTTAATTTTACATAAGACTACATCTTCAAAGATCCGTTATGCTTGTTACAAGAAATAAGAATTGTTTTAGTCAAAGAATCGAGAAATGCAATTAATTAGAAATTAATAAATTTTTTACTTATGTATAACAGTTATAAAAATTACATTTTTTACATATCCTGTTGTTGAAATAAAAAATGATATTTGATATAATTTAATTTCTGTGTATAACGCTAGTATTTTAGACTATATTTAATAAACATATAAAGTATATAAAGAGAGACATTATGATGTTTCTTTTACGGATATATATATATATATATAAATATTTGGCGCAAGGTGTTACTGCATAATATGATATGAAC
>VBVR01004016.1:0-15643 GCA_011638315.1 Tetramorium parvispinum
CTCGTAAACAGTGAAAATTGACTTTTCATAAAAGTAACTGTTTAATTGTAATGTAGAGTGAACATATTACTCGTTTCGAAATGAATAATTCATTGGATCAAAGAATTTTATACTGTACAATAAAAATAGATAGAAGAATTCATACCACATGAATGAAAAAAAGTCACTGAAATTCGAGTAGATTCGACCAATCGAATTTTTGAATGAATTATCGCTCTAAGAAATTTAGAGAGTATGGCATCAAGCTTTAATTTACCAAATACTTTTTTATTTGACGCTATTGAGATTTACGGAAATTTCGCAGTTGAATTGACAGCATGATGCTCATTTAGACACACTAGCAATTCACTTGATTCTAATGATGACGCTAAGTAACAGTTGAGCATTACGTTCGACATTATCAGCCAAATGTAGGTCATCCGACTTATTGCGAGATCCTAAACTGCAGAAGAGAGCGGAAACATTTACGGTCAGTAACATAGTTATGACCAGTTATGACCACTTCTCGTCTCCGATATTACGTTGCCATTCAAAGTCTCGCTGCCAAATGCACCTCGGGGAACCGGATAAACGAGCTCTTTATATGATCAACGTGATCAACGTAAAACGGACAAATAGAATTGATTGCGTGATTGCAGTTTTATGCTTAACGTAACGTTCCTCGTCTTGCAATGCGTATCAGCATCCATTATGCGCAATGCGCCGAAAAATAAATTGCGGCGGCTGAAGCCCCGATGAGGTGAGGAGATCATTATGGTAACATCAGCAATCGCGTGCTAGTGGAATCGGCGGTAAAACATTAAGGGCACACCTTCCGATGCTTCAAACGGCTCTTTGAAGGTTCAATATATGCCGATCTCTCTCTCTCTCTCTCTCTCTCTCTCTCTCTCTCTCTCTCTCTCTCTCTCGCTCGCTCGCTCTCGCTCTCGACATCGGGAAGTCAGGAAGTTTCACTTTGATCGAGAGCCTCGGGAATGATGCAAACGAGGGTTCATCGTGCTCGACCTAACGAGGATTCATTTATCTCTCGGTTGATGTATAAACGTAAATTCCGCCGCTCTAACTTATCCTCGGTATTCTACGGCGAGCACCATGAACGTCTCTTGTTGAAACCGCGCGCCTTTAATTGTACGACGCGAGTATGGTAATTGGACCTCCTTATTTATAAATGAAAAATCGATGTCCGCGCGGGACAGCGTGCGACGCTACATAAACCTCGTCTGCGAAAGATTCCATCTCGTTGTACAATTTCTCACTGCGGCGTTTCTTAATGTCCACGGATTTGTCACGCTTCATCCGTAATCGTGTTATTTATTCTCGCTGTAAAGCAGATCCTATAGTGGATTGTTCCAGTTACTGAATCGTTACAATGTCTTTTGACTCGGTTTTTATGTCAATATATGTTTTAAAGAATTTTTTTATTTTCCGGATGTTGTTACCTTATAACTTATGATTTAATTATTAAATATTAAATATTAAAAGAAGCTATTTTTATAAAGAATCTACTGTTCAAATATTTCATTGATTGATTCGCGATATATTTTATGAATTTCGCGTTATATATGAAAATCTGCTAATATAGATTTATTGCTTCGAATTTTTAAAAAATGTACTTTATATTTGATATTGTTTATGTTACAGGAATGGCACGAAGCTTTGCAGTATGGTAAGTCGGAAATATCACTTTTCCCACAAAGCTGCGACGGTCAATAATAAACGGTAATGTAATGCAAGATCTGTCCAATTAAGCATATATTGAAAATATAGAATACTACGTAGAGAATAATCGATGTGTTTAAATAGGAATTAAAATATTGCTCGTACCTGAGCCCCTGGCAATCGCGTCATCGACAAACGTGTTAATGACCGTACTAATGAATCACGCGCGGTAACCTCGGCATCGACGCTCGGTTATATTACATATGATTGACATTAATCAAGTGCGCTGAAATTTGATATAACGATTTAAATTACGTTTTTCATGCGTCATGGCGTATCGTCAATAGGGTGATATCCGATATTTTACTGCTATTGCGTCCGAATATTTCGCGTAAGGTCTGTACGGATAATATCGGTCGAGCAAATATTTAAAATGTTGTTTATTCTGATGACATCATTAGTGCATTATTGCGTCCGTACTGTAGGCTATATGCTATTGGTTGCTACACGAGACCGCTGTCCATCGCATCAGCCATCAGAATTATAGCGATGGCTTCGTCACATTTCGCGGTTTATCGAACGATCTTCGTTCTAGGCTTCAATATGATCACGCACGTTTAAATAAACAAATCACTTACTCACGTAATATTTTAATCGTCAATATATAAATTACTGCTGCAGAATTAATTAAATTACAGTTTTTTTTCAAGTCCTGTATTCAATCTAATTTTAAATTTCCGTGTATATACATATGTGTTATATATATATATGGAAGAGAGGTAGAAGTTAAATGAAGCGAAATAATATTTGGGTAAAATTTAGCATTTATTTAGTAAATTTATTATCGTATTTTAAAACGCATTTTAATTTTCAAATCAACAATTATTATTCATTTATTTCATTAAATTCAATATAACTGCAAAATATATGTCTTGATATAATTATTTCGCTATTTTACACAATTACACAAACTACTAATTGTTTTGAATTTAGACACGACAATGACACAACAATAACACAAGATCTGTTTCACACTCGATCTTATCCTAAATGTATAGGTGCTATATCGGAAATTCCCGATAGTGCTCTAAATTCCTTCAAGTTTACGATTCCGCAGCTACCGTATAGTAAGTACAAAGTGGCGAATAAGAGAGAGTATCTTCGCGACAAGAGTCCCAATTGGGTTTTCATGCTTTGTAGAAATGCGTAGCGATGCGTACGATTAGGTAGCCGACGTTCGAAATACATGTGACGTTATTCCCGCGGGTAACGCGACAGGCGTTTCCGATCGTAACGCAATATCTCACGAAATCGACACGGTAATATTTCCATGAGAAGCGTTAACGACGCTGCCGAGATTCCTCTACCTTTGCGACTACGTAACTCCCTGCGCGGCTGTAAATACATTTCTTTCGTCGGGAAACGCAATGCCTGTCCCGCGTCCCTGAGGAAATCGACTCTGAGCGCGGACAGCCAAGTTTGGAATTTTCAACTTTTGCACGGAAGCAACGGGAAAAAGTAGGATTATGGGGTGCAAAGAGAAAGTTATATCTGTTTCGACGTTTCTTAAATCCAATTTTATTATTCGACGCACGTCGATTTTTGCTTTACTATTACTAACTACTGCTGTTAACTAATGCAATTTCGGTAAAAAAAGTCATATGTTTTCTCGTATGAGTTATGAGTTCATACATACACGCGAACGTGTATGTTTAAAATTTATTAAAGATTCAAAGAACTTATTTATTAAACATTTAGTATAATATAAGACTTTTAGTTATCGAGCCTGGCTCAGAACTTAATTCCTATACCTGTATATTAAATGTAAAAACTATATATTAAACTATCTGAGCCAAATTATCAGAATGTAACCAGTAAGGCATGAACATTATTTGCTAATTTTTTGCTATTTTTTGCTTTTAAAAATAATTTTTTTGCTTTACTCTTTAAAAAGTTACGAGAGGCTCGACAGCTTAATATTAAGCTATTGTAACTTTAAACAGTAAAGCAAAAAAATTATTTTTAAAAGCAAAAAATAGCAAATAATTTTTATGTCTTACTGGTTACGTTCTGATAATTTGGTTCAGTTAGTTTAATATACCTACATTAAAACATATTCGCGTTATTATGCTGAAAATTCGTTTTGGATCGTGAATATTGAGAATCTCGAATGCACATATTTGAATGGCGATAAGTGTAGACACTTTTACGTTTTCAAATCCTTCTTTATTCAATGCAATTACCTCCTTGTGCGCGGATACCCAATGTTCTACCCACTTTGTATTCAAATCCACGTATGCCATGTCGGAAGCACTCACGTGCGAACAAACCGCTTATTCCTTATTCCACGAACGAATATAAACTATTCACAAACGATACGAGCGGAATACAGAAAGTACCTATTTATTAGATCGACGGGCGTTCAGCTCTTACGCTCATCAAACTGAGAGCATTGAGCGATTCGTACTTTCTCGTTTCAAGATATTTCTTGGATAATGTATCTCTGCGTGCCTTTACCACTTCTTTAATCACATCACTCGTTGACTCTGTTGCATATCATTGATTTGGAATCGATCTAAATAACATAAAACTGAAAGCGCTTTAAACTTATTTAAAATCTTTAGAGATTGCTCTTCAGACGATAATGTTAAGTAAAAAGAATGACGAAGATAATTTCTAAAGGAATCGAGATTATGTTGATTGACAATTTTTCACATATTTTGTAAATGCTAGCATCTCGAAGATCATTCTATTTCGCGTAAACGACACGTAGAAAGCTTCGTTTCCGAGACTCGGCGTTGTAAATAACGAAGAAAGGATCAAGGAGATCGGGGTGTCTATCCAGTTACGACGATAAAGCGAGTACACCTGTAACGGTGGTGCCAGGCAGTACGAAGAGAAAGAAAGAGAGAAGATAAGAGAAAGCGGCCGAAAGGGTTGACAAGGTTCCTGGTAATTGTCACCGTTGCTCCGCCATTTTCATCACAGGCCAGGGGCAAAGCTCTCTGAAAGCTCTACAAATTGCGTACCCCTTGCGTTCCATTCACCGTGAAGCCTTGGATGGGGAGCCATAAATTTTCATTATTTTATAGTCAACGCCTCGCTTATATCCGCAACAAGCGAAACAAGAAAAGGCAGAAAGGAGAGACACGAGGAGAAGGAGACAATGAGCGGAGAGAAGGCGGGGGTTAAAGAGGGAAAAATAAGCGAAAATTCTTGGTACGAGATACGAAATCTGTAGGCTCCGTTTTGCTTTACTTTCGCATGCCACTAATCACGCTTTTTCTCGTTTATACTTTTACATTTCCAGTATGTAATTTTTCGTTGACTTGATTATGTCACTTTTTTTGTAACTCTTTCCACACTTAAAATTTTCAATGTTCTAAATATGGAAAGTATATTTTATAGCAAATATTGCATCCATTATTTAGTATACGATTTATTTTTGTAATCGATAACTCATCTGTCATTAGTAATTAACGATACGAGACGTTATAATTCGACGCTCTCTATAATAGTAAAATATATACATAAGGTGCTAAAAAGTCAAGCCAGCACAAAAGTCATATATTTTTCTCTCTTCCTGAACTTTCTTTTTTATTATACTTTTCGGTATAGCCATTTTCGTGAGTACCGCGAATACGAGCGGGACAATAATCACTAATATTTTCACCGGAGCCTTTTGCCCGCCTCATGTATCTCCCCGGCAGTTCCCCTAGCTTTAATTCCACGGCAGCTTCCACCTTAATAAACTTTTGCCTTCATGCCGGGGGAGAGCAAGTTCGGCCTTCGTCAAGACCCTTTGTCGCGAATCCCGTGTCGTGAAAGCGTCATGGTCTCGGCTACTATGTGGAAACAACCGTAGAAACAGCCTAGGTCCTCGTGGTGATTTACACCCCCGCCCGCAGTGCTTGCTTGAAGTTTCCAACGGGATGCCATGGTAGGTGGGTAGGAGTTACGCTTATTAATTGACGATTTATAATTGCCGGGAGCTAGTCCGGTTCGCTGTATGGGGGCAAGACCGAAGTTGCGTGCACCCCCCAAGGTGCTGCTGCTAATAGGGCGGTATCCCGACGTTTAATTAGCCTGCCGCGAGATCTATGGATCCCCTCACGTGCTATGCTCTTCCTTGCCTTTCTCCGAGCTTTCTATATTCCTTCGTCTTCCCACAAATAGAATGCCGAGGGTTCGACATAACCGCAGCAACGTCAAGATTCTCGTAATCAATGACGTAGAAAACACAAAATATATCAGAGATAAAGAGGTTGGAGACGAAGAGATAATAATACTACACATAGAAAATTTATATTTTGATATATTTTTGTTTAATTATTTTGGATTATTTGAAGAATTTTTCATGTCATATGAGAAGATATATCGCGAACAATAATTATAAAACAGAGCTTTCACCGTGTAAGAGCCGGTGAAATTATAACGGGAGTGCATTAACATTTCGTTACTTGCTAAGTAGACCGCAAGTGAGAGTTTGAATACCTGATGTCGCTCCAAGCTAAGTCATTTTTACTTATTACAAAGTTGTCTTTACATCATCAATTCATATCACAGTCACCTGCGAAATTCACAATAGAGGTGCAAAGGTCGATTACATAAAACACCGTGTGAGAGAGTTGAACATTGCTTGATACCACGAAGCCACCTATGCGCTTTAATTTATTATAGTTGCTTAGCACGAGGATCCTCAGGGCTGATCGAGGATTCTCGATGAAGCACGGAGTTAGACGTTCGTAGTTTCTAAACAGTTATTTTGTAATATATCTCGATTTTTTTGGATTATGAATCCTTACGGATCCTCGGGCTATGAAAAGTCGGTCGTCATGTTACATGATGTACGTCGTGCTGTTTCGATTGTTCCATCATTGAAGCGTTTAGGTGAACGGTTCTTTTTTGCGAGTCTGTGAGCTGCGTGCTCATTTCCGAATCGCCCTCGAAATATGATAGCGATCTCGAAGGGTGGTGCCCGAATGTGTGTGGGCGTCGGATGGATAGATGGTAAAGATGGAACAGGGAAGGGGTGTTAGCGAAGAGCTGAAGAAAGATGATCGTTGGTTACAAATAACCGGCCTAAAGGCGAAATCGCTGCCCTGTGCCTCGCAATGAATTATCGCCGTCGCAGGCCCTGAATTAAAGTAATCGGGCGTGTATACTCAGCGGGGTACTACAGTATGTAAGACGGAATAAATGGACCTTCTGCCTTGCTCCACCTAATGTATATATTTAATCGTTTTGAGTGTGTTTTCTGACATAGTATACAGATCGTTCTAGTGAGTTTGCATTAATCTTCAGAAATGTCTTCTTTACTTAAGCATATTATTTAACATTAACAATCCAAGAGTTTTGACAAATTGCCCTCTTTTAGAGGGAAAATAAAATCTTATTCTGGAATCTCTCTCTCTCTCTCTCTTTTTCTTAAGCGAACTGTGCTTTAGCAAAATCTTAATTTTAAATTTTCTTAGTTTAATATTCAACACTGAAAAAAATTTCATTAAAATGACTTAATTAAAATATAGAGGGTTCAAATAATAATCTAATTCATGCTAAGCTATATTTCAAGTTTACTTTATAATAAATTTAAATGATGGTTATAGATCCACACGCGCGACGTGCTATTTATCTTATAGTTACACTACATGAAATTCTATTTTTACTGAAAATCATGTTTACATGAAAATTAATTATGAGTGAGGGATGTTTGTCGATCTTGTCTGACTGCGGCCCTGGCTTCGCCCGCTGGGTGAGTCCTTTAAATTACTCTGCACGCGGGAAACAATAAACTCGCGAAGTTTATGGCAGCGACCCGACCGAAAGAGGGAAACGATGGACTCTCGGTTTAATTTCACGAGAGCCACGTCGGAATAGTACGTGGGTTGTGTACGTGCTTCCGTATAGGCGTAGACACGCGTGGCTGCAAGAAAACGGGTACCCTCGCCCCGAAAGGGCGAAATAATATTCAGATAATTACGACACGCAACTTTAGTTTAGCAAATTGATGCGGAATGATTAATCATGCAAACCCAGCAAATTGTTCAGTCTACCTTGTTATTTGTTTCATGTAAAATTTTGATGCTGCTAAATAGGATATGGATGCAAGAAAGTAGCGACCACCATCAGCCAGTGAAATATTATTCGGATAATTACAAATCGTTTTTAATTTCACAAGTTAATAAGATATAGTAATTACTTAAATCATTCGGTCTATTTTATTATTTGCGAATTTAATACTAGCATAATCTCTGATATGATCAGTTTTTGTTAGTCAAAAAAGACTTTCACGAGATATAATTTTAAATACGAGTTTAAAGAAATTCGTTCTATATTAAATATGATTATAACAAATTACACAAAATATATTAGAACGCAGCAGCAAATAACAATAGCTGTGAATGATATATATCGCCATTGGAGCTATTGAACTTTATTATTTATATATTTATTGTTGTACACTTTTATCACACTCAATTTCTTATTTTAACAGCACTTTATAGACGCTGCGTGCCTCGGGGCTGTCGCAGGCAATAACGAAATTTGCCTTCCCGACTTTTACTCTTCTGCCACCGCCTTTCTCCCTCTTCCACTTCCTCTATTACCATCGCTCTTCCCTCCCCGACCGGCGTCTTGCAAATCGCATCCGCATCTTTTTTCTCCCGCCGCGTTTTCGCGCGGTATGTAAATGGAACTTTCAGCCGGCGTAATAAACGCGCTTTGCGATCGTGGCGTTTTACTTGGAACGATTTTTGTCGCGTCTCGGGGGGCATTGTAATCGGCCGCATTGATATCCTTTTCCTCCTGGAATCGACCGTTCTGAATCTCCGTTTCCTCTGCGCCCTTGCTCCTTGTTAGTTTTCCCGTCTGCTTTTTTTCTTCTGCATTCATCCTGTTCGTTTCGCGTCGCTTCTTCGACATCGGTTTTTCAGGTTCGGCTAGTACCCGACTGCATATACCGTGCACGTGCCCGGAATTTTACGGCAGAGCGATTAGATTTCGGATTTACCCCGCATCGCGTCGCACGATATCAGGTGTACTTTTCGAGTGCGCACGAGGAAGTACTTTCATTCTCGAAGTATATCCTGATTCCGGATGTCCTGAGCTTTCAAAGAGATAGCAAGAAAGTCAAAGTATCTGCTCGAAAACGTGGTTGGAATTTTGTAGCTGCAACATTCGAACAATTCTTAAACGTTGTTCTCATATCTCTAAAAAGTTTCGTAATGTTAATGCGGCATCTTATAGGATTACTTTTTATTTTAAATGATTAAATTTCGGATTATTAAAATTCGGAGTTCAGAGATGATCTTTAATACATGTTAGATTTCAGAATAGAAATTTAACATATTTTTATTATATCTTTTATGCTATGTATTCCGATGTATATTATTCGGATATAAATTTTATATACTTATATATTCTGATTTTTCAATCGTTTTAGATATTAAGGCACATAAAATTATAAATCGAATTTTTATACTAATTATAAATTGTCTAAAGAATCATGAGTTTTAGATTCAGTCACACTTAAAAAATAATCTACTATTTTAATGCTTATTTGAACATTAGATAGAATTCATATTTAAATCCGCGACTCTTCAAACATAAGGCGCCATTGAGTAGGATTATTTGTCCTCAGCGAGAACTAGTAAATAAATATTTGCATGGTCACCAAAGGCAAGGCGAGAGCTCGGCGATAGCATTAGATCGTTGACGACAGAGAGACATCGAATCTCCATTATTTGCTTGAGCTCGGAGACACAATCAAATCGACGCCCATGCCTCGATTCCTTTCGCTCGCGGATCCTCTGTATTTCCGTGACCCTCAAACAACGCGGAGACGAAAGAGAATGGGTTGTACACACGCGCACACGGCTCCGTGCTTAAGACGCCGTAAAAAGGCAAGGCAAGAGACGTAGGCAGGAATCGCGAGAGCCAGGCAATGGAAAAAGAGTTCGGTTTCCCGAATGAATTGCGACTCCACGGACCAGAGGAATGCGTAGGTATCCTCATAAAACATCAAAGCTACGACGGGAATGATTGAAATTGTTTCCTCGACCACGAGCGTCGCGGAGAAAGCTCTCGTACTTCCGCCGGACCCGTTTCAACTCGGATCTGTCTAGATCCTAGTCCTCGAACTCGTGCCCTCTTCCGTTTTCCACGACCAATTCCTCGATTGTCTTCCGCGAACAACAAATTACATTCCGACGCTATGTCATTCGCCCACTGATTTTCTCGGCGCGTGCTCTGCCTTTTCGTCCCTTTACGGTTCGCCTCTCTATGTTTGGTCTTCACTTATCTTTAACTCTCTACGATATCGCGTACTATTCCCATAGCTTACTTTTTTCCAGTAATAAATTTTAATTTTTATATTTTTGTAAGAGCCACGAGAGTTTGCATTTTTGCACGACGTTCGATTTTACGTCTAAAAAAATATATCTTTAGTCTATCTTTCAGTGCGAATGTTACGTATTCATTCCGTAACTCCGTATACGTATATTTATTTTTCGTATACACGATGATGTAAGAGATATCGCTGAAACCTTAGTTCGGAAGCAACGCGTGGACCGAGGCTGCCGTCTTTATCATATCTTTATTTCCCCCTATTGGAAATCTCGGTCAAACGAGAAATCCTTATCAGAAAAATCGCAGATAGTGTGGGCTCGGTTCTGGATATTACATCGCAGAGGCAGAAAGAGACGTACTCGAAAAAAGCTTCCACCATCCGCCGCCGCGGCGGCAAATTATACGAATGACGTTATCGCAGAAAAGTAATTTGGTTCCATGCTAATAGGCCCCCTTTTTTCCACCCCACCACCAATTTCACGTCCACTCTTTCTCTGAATAATGCATAGGTTGAACTTGGGTTTGATAACGGCACGAAGGAGCTTCTCTCGGACCATTGGAGAAGAGAGGGGAGGAACATCATTTCCCACTTAGTTCGGTATTAAAAGGGATTCGGGTCGTTCTATTCTCGGTTCAAATGTGCGCTATGTGCAACGAAGGACAAGTGCTCGTCCGACTAAAGTCCGCGGTAGTTATCGAGAATATACCATAGCGCTAGGTAGACCTGCTGAGCGAATCCTTTTCAATGGGACTATCGCTCATCGAGTAATATTCAAGTTAATAACACGTCGATCGGTATAATCCGTTGCGGCCAATTATGACATTACTCTTGTTGACGGATTACGGACAAGTGGATATTAAAACTACGATTTCGGTACCCAAGAGAGATGTTGCGTAATTATACATACACTTTTAATCGTATATTTTTAATGATAAAATTATATTGTTTTCTTTGCTCTTTAATGTTTTATATTCTATAAATATTAAATCGTGTGTATGTACATATACGTATATTCTTCAACATGAATATCTCTATACGTATACATTGCCTGTTTCAAAAATATCAGGAACTCGCTAAGATAATAGTAATAATCATTTTGAATAACGGCAGAGAGCACTATATACATATAATGATTTGATAACATACACAGTTTTTTATTACTGAAATGGTTCGCGGGTCTTCTGCCCTGTGGCGATTTATTCACATATGGGAACATATGGGAAAAGTTCGTTTTCTCCCGATATACCTAAACGAGATCCTGAGCGAGCAAAGAACGATAGAAGGATGGAAATGAGTCCGGTAATACGTAAACAAGCGAAGAAGGGACTCAAGGGTTCCCGAAGAGAAGAAGAAGGAGGAAGGACGTACGACGCGACGGTGCGATCGAACGGCCGCGAAGAGGCAAAGTTTCGAGAATCGGAATCAGGCGTAGGAGATCCCTTCCGCTCCCGGGTATACAAGTTGCTCGTGGCATCGGGGATGCGTAGCTGCGAGCGGGAGAAGAGATAAGAAGACCGGGAGAAAGAGGGGAGAAACGCGCTGAGACACGAGGGAAGCGGGTATTCAAGCGTGACCCATGTACTTTGATACTTCGCCACTGTCGTCGCCGGGTATAGAAGACAAACAGTCGCGTATCCTCGCTTTCGGTAATCAGCTGGACATACATAAACATAGGCAGTCGGAACGAGGAGCGGAAAAAGGAATGGAAAATGGATGAGAAGTGTTCGCTGCAGACATAATGCTCTCGAAGGGAGCCGCGATCGTCTCTCTGTGCGCGAACTTACGTCTACGTATCAATAACATTCTAGCCTAGAAGGTGCTTCCGGTAATGGACTCACGTAAGGGTACTTTGTCACTGATGTAGAATCTCCTCGCGGTCCGCTCAACATGTTAAAAGGTCTAGAAGCTTGAATGTTCGCGTGTTAAAAACCTGACCGCCGTGAGTTCACAAACGTTACGTTAATATCTGTTTCCTTCTTTATGCAAGTCCTCGCTTAATTTGTAATGCAATTCTTAAGTGCTCATGAAAAAATTCATTTTGTGTTAAATAGTAATTTATACTATTGCGTTGAATCATGTAAATCTTCTTTGAATTCTCCACAAGGAAACATGCGCTACTTATTTATGATATTACTTTACGATAAAGTAGATTATATGTATATAAAATGAATATCACGTTTTGTTTCTCTCTGAAACGCAAATTAGAACAATCAGCAAAATAATTCTGTAGAAAAAATTGAGAACAAATCGATGATTTCTATCTTCAAGCTATTTTCATGAATCGATTCGAGCTTCATATATGTGTATATATAAAGTCTTCCACGAGAAATATAATCGATAAAACAAAAGAGTCTATTCTCGACTTTACGCCCTACGTGCCGTATTGAACCTGATAAGTTAGGATCGTGTTTATTCTGCCTTATCGGTAACCCAGATCTACAATCTGCGAACTCAGCGCAACTTCTGGTATTCGGAGAAGCGGAGTCTTTCGAACCGACTTGGGCTCGATCTCGGTCTTGAAATCGTATTCGTACGATTGCTGTTTGCCAACCGCAAAGTTTGACGTGTCGCGATCTACGGAGTAACGGATGAAGGGACGGGGGGGGGAACGGGACGCGAATAACGACGACGATCGGATTTGCGAGTCCGCCGAACGCTCACGTTTGTTGAATCCAGCTGGAGCCCTTGAGACGACGCGGCCGAGATTAGTCTGTCTTCGGGTAAGCGCGCGCGTGTGCGCGCTCGCGTAGAGTCGGTGAAGGGTTACCCGTATTTAATTAAACTGTTACTTCGCATTGATTGCCAAACTTGGGCCCTGGGCCGCTCGCTGCAGAGAAGATTATCGAAGTTCGCCGCGCTTCTACTCAGGCCATATCGAGAGGCTGCCAGGCAATCTCGCGAACTTCCAGCCACGCGATAGCGCCAACCTTCTTTGTCAGTCCCGCTTTATTACTACCTTCCGAGCGAGCCGATGCAGTTATCAGCATCCGTATCAGGAAAAAGTTAAAAAAAAATTTCAAAGTTAAGAATGCAAGCACGGAACAGGCGGTTACCGCTTTCAACAGGTAAACTTTGTTCCATAAATCTGTCAGTCAAGATAACAGCGGCAATGCGAAAATGAAGAAAACGTCTAAAAGATAATTATGTGCTAATTATTACTGTCGTCGTCGAAGAAGGAACAAATGGAAACTGATGGTAATTGTTAATTTCGCGCCGCGAACTTTACATTCGCGGACGTTATTCCGAATAGCGTAAAACAAGCTCCGCGATCGATCTAGGTTGCTTATGGCGATGTATGTAATAGATACGCTGAATGGACGACAAACGATAATCGCGATAGCGGTGCCGTAAGAAGCTAGTTAGTAGGAGTTCCGGTTTTGCATCGTGATAGTGACAGGGACGTAACAAACTGTTAACTAGCTCCTTGTGGTAAGTATCTGTGGCCGGGAAAAGAAAAGTTCGGAATGTGGCGCTTGTCCCGCGCGATCACCCGCTGCAATGATTTGACGCGAGGTGAAGTAGTTGCAGCTGCAGTTTCCCGCAAGTTTGCGCGATGATCTTGGCAGGGATGTAATATCTAACCGGTAAGCGGTTTAGTGATACTTCGGGATAATGTACTTCAGTGAACGCCGGATAATCCACCGTGCATAACGCATCGTGTTAATGCTGTTGACTATGTATGTGTTTCTCTATTGGAAATAATCTACAAAGCTCGCGATGTCATGATCAATGATTAGATATTTAGAACAGGACCGTTTAAGTATAATTTTAAGAATTAACTTTACGATGATGCAGCTATCGGGATTCCCTAAATTAATCCTATTATTGATAATTGAATTTAACTTTTGCAATCTTGAAGTACATTGTGCTAATTTTATACAGCATAGCAAGTTTAAAAGGGATGATATTTGTAACGTTTGATATATGGATATTTTCCACATAAGAGAATACCACATTGCATGCAATTATAGTATGTTCGCAACTCGCGTCATAATCTTGTCAGAAACATTGAGAGTTGCGTGTAAGCAGTCTCTGAGCGATTGGTAGCTACCGGAGTAGCCATTGTACGTTCGTTGCGATAGAGAAGAGCCTTCCAGTGCACCTTCCTCCCCGCGCCTTGTTCGCGCTACTCGCTGAAATGCAAGACTGGCGTCTCCTGTCGATCGAGGGGTAGGCGAGCGCAAGCAAGACGGAGTTTCATTTAAGTTAGAAATTGCTTCTTCCGTAGCGATGATGGGCCGCAAATTGGGCGCGAAACAGAACTCGAAGGAGAGAAGTCTTGAACGAGATGACGAGAGACGGGAGGACGAGACGATGAGAAAGCGCGACGGAATAAGGAGGAACGGTGAGGTGCGTGAACGAAGGACGTATCGATTTTTTATTTATGCGTCTACCTAGTGAAAATGCCCGGATGGCGGATATAACACTGGCTGTAATTCGAAAAACAGCGATATTGCGACACAGAGTATCGTTGCCGGATTGAGTCGCGTGAGTTTATCACGTTAAGCAACGATGAGACGTTGTCAGTTGTAGGATCAAACGAAGTGTTAACGAGCGTCTAACCCGCTGGAGCAGAATCGATCGTTACGGAGATATTCGCGATGATAGACGCTCGTTAATGCGAGACGACGCAGATGAAATCCGATATTCTATATGAGCAACACAGGACATTTTTTTGTGTATCAAAGTGCCTAGTCATCGCGTTCTTCGATATAACGAGCCGTGATTATCCGAACAGCGCGGCGACAAAAGCCCGCGTTACTAAAGGGTATTTGATAAATCGTCGTGCGCGATGTTATCGATAATGTTAAATATATTCATAAAATATATTAGTAAGACATGAAGAACGGTAAGGTTCAGTAATAACAACCAAAAAATATCTGATAAAAAATGTATTTATTTATTTATTTATTTACAATCGTAGTCTATACGTATACCTCGTTGAGAAAAGTTATATAACAGAGCGAGAGGATGCTAGTTATCTAAGAAATTTATATAATACGTAAAGAAGGATTTCCAGAAGGAGCGACGGGAGTTCTTCTTTCGTGTGAATATCGAAAATCGGGGGAGACGACGGCGTGGATTAGAGTGCACGACCGGAATTTTGCGGCGAAATCCATTTCTGTGCCGGAACTATGACCGACCCAGGAGGGCTTTCAACCAGGTCGAATGAATACTCCGAAGGGGGATTACTTCCGTCTCATTAACGTGGCTCGCGATTCCGCGCGCGGTGGAATTGAGAAATTCGTCACGCCCGCCGCTCGTACATTGGTGAAAATCCTAATTCATTCGGCACTCGACGATGAAAACGACGATTACGCCGACTGTTAATCAGGGAATGATGTAATGTGGTGTATTCCGCCTTTTGCAGCAAATGATAATTTGCTTTTATTATTTCTTCTCTGTTTTCGCTACAAGGATTTTGAGTAGAAAAACTGAAGACCATTAACACAATCGAAGATTCTACACGGAGGGAATTTTCTCTTAAAATTTAGCCTGAAAATCATGGTAATCGTGGGATAACTGAAATTTGGAAGATTTTTATAAAAATAAATGCTCTCTAATTTATTCATATTTATCTCAATAAAATATAAAATCTGATTAATATTACAATTTGCTTGGTAATTTTTATTATGT